>PVJI01007963.1:0-74243 GCA_004026765.1 Micronycteris hirsuta
CCACCTTTATATCTCTGGATAAATTCTACTTGGTCATGGTGTATAATCCTTCTTACATGTTGTTAGATTTGGTATGCTAGTATTTTGTTGAAGATTTTGCATTTGTATTCATAGAAATACTGATCTGTAGTTTTTTGGTGATATCTCTGACTGGTTTTGGTATCAGGATAACACTGGCCTTGTAAAGTAAGTTCGGAGGTGTTCCCTCTTTCATATTTGGAGAAGTTTTTGAAGAATTGGTGTCATTATTCTTCAGATGTTTGGTGGAAATTACCAGTGAAGCCATCTGGGCCTGGGCCTTTCTTTGTGGGTAGTTTTTTGATAACAGATTCAGTCTCTTTCTTTTTTTTTTTAATGTCTACTTCTTTTTTTTTTTAAGATTTTATTTATTTATTTTAGAGAGAGGGGAAGGGAGGGAGACAGAGAGAGAGAGAAACAGCAATGTATGGTTGCCTCTCACATGGCCCTCACTGGGGACCCGGCCTGCAACCCAGGCATGGGCCCTGACTGGGAATCGAACCGGGACCCTGTGGTTCCCAGCCCACGCTCAATTCACTGAGCTACACCAGCCAGGGCTCAGTCTCTTTCTTTATAGGTTTATTTAGATTGTCTGTTTCTTGAGTTTTGGTAGTTTGTGTCTTTCTAGGAATTTGTCTGTTTTATCAAAGATATATAATGTATCGGCATACCATTGTTCCTAGTATTCCTTTATCACCATCATTATTTCCATAAAGTCGATAGTGTCTTCATTTTGATTCTGATCATTTGAGTATTTTCTTTTTTCCTTGGTCAAGCTAGATAAAGGCTTGTATTTTTAAAGAACCATCTTTTGGTTTTACTGATTTCGGAAATACTGTTCTTCTATTCTCTATTTCATTAACTTCTGCTCTAATATATTTTGTTTCCTTTTTCTGCTCACTTTAGGTTTAGTTTGCATTTATTTTTCTGGTGTTTTAAGGTGGAAGGTTATTGATTTGAGGTCTTTCCTGCTCTGGTACTTGAGCACTAATTTGGTAATTTTCTTTCTGTCTATAGGAATATAAGACTTACAAGGAGAACTTTCTGAAGCGCTTCCAGCTCACCAAGCTGCCTCCATATCTAATTTTTTGTATTAAGAGATTCACTAAGAACAATTTCTTTGTGGAAAAGAATCCAACTATTGTCAACTTCCCTATTACGTGAGTATTACTCTGCTTCATCTCCTCTTCAGGGAGTGAGCCTGGATTTCTTTTCATGTTTTTGTACCACTATTAATTTTGGACTGTTTAGTTGGAAATTGCAAGGAACAGAGCCTACTTACACTACATAAGTCAAGAATTTTTATTTGAAGGCTACAAATATTTCAAGGTTCTCAAGGATAGATGTTTACGTGGAAGCTATCCCCCTTTTACCTTCTTTCCTGTTGCTTGCTGGGAATCGTGGTCTTTCATTGTAGGGAAAAACAGTTGATAAAAGTACGGTAGGACAGGGAGGATTCTGCCTGGCTTTGAAGATATTCCTGAGCAGTTCAAGTTCACCTATTTGCGGTCATCACATCTTTTTGCACACTGTAGTTAGGTGTGGACAGTGAGGATGACTCCAGATTTGTTTCTTCTTGGGGTCTTCCTCTTATTTTTTTCCTCAGAGGGTAAAGTCTGGGAATGTATCCAGTTTCTCCCTGTTGATGAGGAAGTTGCAAATTTTAATGTATGGCCTTATTTTTAATTAGCCATGCAGTTGTGTCTTTATGAACTTTCATTAGTATTTTAATGCAAAATCGGGAAGTGTTGTACCAGGCGCTTTTACTTGGCCACCCTCTAACTCAGAAAGCTCCTACAGAGCCCTTTTCAGGGTGGGCGGTTGACTTTTCGTTCTCAAGAGCCATGGTGCTTCACATGTCGAAGGTGTCTCTGAGAACAGAAAGAAACTGGTAGTGGGGCTGGCAGGAAGAAATGGGGGTCTCTGTGTACTGGCCTTTAACTCAGCAGTTTCTTGTTGAGAGGAATTTGGATGAATATATGATAGGACTAACATGATGTTTAGTTCAGTAGTGTTTTTTTTAACTTTCACAAAGTAGTATGGAAGCTGTAATGGACAAAAGCTCATCATCTTTTCTTTCTCCCATCATCCCCCTCCATTACTCAGTTGCCCAAACTGTACCAGGATTGCCAATTTTCTCCTTTGGAAATAGTTCCAGTTCTGAACTCTCTGTAGTGTTTAAGAGGGTAGTATCTAAAATTAAAGAGGTCTGTTGCAACCAAGGGAGTGGTGGGCAGCGGCTGCTTGTCCCAGGCTAACCTCCTGAACTTGCCTGCAAGGCCCCCTTTTCTCTGACCTTCCAGTGAACTAAAAAAGCCGGGCCTAGACTGTCTCCGGTTACTTCTTCTATCCTAAGCCCTTCCTTTTTCACTGTCCCCAGCTTTAATAAACATACTTCAAAATCAAAAATTAATTAATTAAAGAGGTCTGAGTTCTGGGCTGTCCTAGCTGTGTGACCTTGCGCAGGTCGTTTGCGTATTCTGGATGTATTGTCTCGTGGATAAAATGAGAGGCTTTAACTAGATGATCCCTAGGGGTCCTTCCAGGTACAACATTTTATTAGTTCTGGTTCCATGATTATCAACAATCCGAGGACAGTGGGAGGGAGGGAGAGATAGAAAACCTCTCTAGTTAGAAACACAGAAGGAGTTCTTTTTCTCTTTTCCCACATTTTTCTTCCTGTTCTCTCACTAGCATCTTGTTTGTGTAACAATAAGAGTGAAATTTCGGTATGTAGAGGCCGGCTTTCCACCACCTTGAGTGGGACCACAGAGGAGATTTGTTTGGAAGTCAGCCTGTCGGGGTTTTATTTCAGACCTGGACTCCTGTGAATTGCCACAACCACCAGACTGTTCCTGGTGGGAAGGAGCACTCTGGACTCCAGGGCAGCTCCAGAGAAAGGAGAACTGTGTATGGATAGTAGTTTCAGTCACCACAGAAATTTCCTTGCTCCATTCGTTTCTTTTATGTTGGGCCTGGAGTATGTTTATTTTGCCACCAGTTGCATTTGTATTTTTGGTAATTGTGACTTCAGTGATTCGTCCCTCAGAAAGCTTACTTTGGAGAAGCCGAGAAAAAGGTTATAGCTCACCTTTAAACAGCATGGGTTTGAACTGCGTGAGTCCACTTATGTGTGGATTCTTTTCAATAAATACAGTATGCCCTTTATATCCCCAGGTTTTGGATCTACAATTCAAACAACGTAGAGAAACTGGTAGCGGGGCTGGCAGGAAGAAATGTGGGTCTCTGAAAACAGTGTGTTCAGTCCTTGGGTGGGAAGGTGTGCATTGCTGCGTGCCATTTTGTGGAAGGGGCTTGAGCACCGGGTTTTGGTGTCTGCAGGAGGTCCTGGGACGGGCCCCCTGTAGATACTGAGAGACAACTGTAGTTACGTTTGGGGGGAGTAAAAAGATACACATGGGTTTTCGACTGTGCAGGGGATCAGTGCAGCTGATCTCCACACCATTCGAGGGTCAGCTGTGTGTCTTGACTAGTCAGCCTTTTGGAGAACATCAAATTTTGTGACTAATTCTGGAAACCTGCACTTAATTTCCTTATGGACTGAAATTACTTTTAGAGTGATTTGGTTTTAGATGAACAAAATCCCTATTCTTGAAAAGGACCCTTTTCATACCTAATTCTTCTCCTTTTATTCATAACACATCTTTTTTTAAAATATTTTATTTTTATTTATTTTTAGAGGGGAAGGGAGGGAGACAGAGAGGGAGAGAAACAGCAATGTATGGTTGCCTCTCACATGGCCCTCACGGGGACCTGGCCTGCAACCCAGGCATGTGCCCTGACTGGGAATCGAACCGGGACCCTTTGGTTCCCAGCCCGCGCTCAATCCACTGAGCTACACCAGCCAGGGCCTTCATAACACATCTTTTTACGAAAGTTTATCACACTTGCAGTTAGGTGCCCTCTGCTCATTTGGAGATAGGGTTTTTGGAGCAGAGGTTTAAAGTTTTACTCCCTGCCCTGGCTGGTGTAGCTCAGTGGATTGAGTGTCAGTCTGCAAACCAAAGGGTTGCTGGTTCAATTCCCAGTAAGGACACATGCCTGGGTTGCGTACCAGGTCCCCAGCTGGGGGCATGCAAGAGGCAGCCATACATTGACATTTCTCTCCCTCTTTCTCCTGCCCTTCCTTTCTCTCTAAAAATAAATAAAATCTTAAAAAGAAAATTAAAATTTTGCTTCCAGCTAATTAGGTGTTCTCTAATTAGACTGTTCTGATTGGGAGATGAGTATGGTTTGCTCCTTTGGCTGTTTTCCAAAACAAAGCGATGTAACATACCTTCATTCCCTTTTGCCACTCAAACAGTTTTGGTTCAGCCATGAAAACTTGAGTGTAAATACTCCTGAGCGTTTCTCAAGGACTCTTTCGGACGAGTCTGGACAGCTGTTGTTAAAGCAGAGGAGAGAGAACCCAGGAAGTCAGCTCGAAGCCGCTGGCGGGCGGTTCGGCTGTCTAGAGCTCGCATGGATTTTTTAGGGCTTATGTATAAACTATAACATTGAATATGTGTTGCAGTTTATATGGGGCACTGTTAGCCTGTCAAAATAAATAGCTAATGCTAATGTATAGAAAGCTACATAATATACCTAATTAGAACAAAATTGCATATTTGTTTATAATTACATGGTTTTCATTGAAAAGCTTTTGTATTTTTGGATAAATAATATACTTACAGCCTAAAATCCAAAGGGAGATAGTTACCTAGAAGTCCTAGAAGTGACCATTAGATGTAATAACCACTGGTAGCATGTCTTAGGAATTCTAGGGATGACATTACTGTGTTTCATGTTATGAGTGGTAGCACATCAGATAGTTATACACAGATTGGAAATAATGATATAATCTCTCATTTTACCTTGTATTACTTAAATTCTTGTAAGTATTTGTAGACTAAAGAGGATATATTTTCCTTAAAATTGTGTAGTGAACATATTCCCTTAATATTCACATTAACTGTCAATCTTTCCCCATTTAACTATTTGAAAGTTCTTAACAACTGTCTTAGTAAGTGTTTATTATAGCCCTTTACTTTGCAATAACTGGTGTACATTTATATTCAACTGGTGGTTGGGGTTCAACAAATAAAACACAAAAAGAGATTTTATTCCAAGTACAGTAAGAATGTTATTTTATATTTTATGTTCATATATTAAAAATAAATTTGATGTTTCTAAGCCCCAGTTGAAGGAACCTGGTCAGTAGTTTCTTTTGGTAACTAGCACTGAGAAATTGGGAAGCGGTGGGGTAGCCAGAGTGGGTCACATAAAGAAGAGAAAGCTGGGCTGCATGAGGAGGGAGAAGAACAGAGCTGGGGTCAAAAGTGGGAAAGAGGGCAAGTAGCTTTCTTAGATCCTGCTTCTTCTCCTGAGCCTGGTTCTAGCTGCATTTCCTAGTCTGAAACTTTTTTTTTTAAAGATTTTATTTATTTTTAGAGAGAGGGGAAGGGAAGGAGAAAGAGAAGGAGAGTAACATCAATGTATGGTTGCCTCTCGTGCGCTCCCTGATGGGGCCCTGGTGCACAACCCAGGCATGTGCCCTGACTGGGACTCAAACCCGTGACCCTTTGGTTTGCAGGCTGGCATTCAATCCACTGAGCCACACCAGCCAGAGCTGAAAATCATGAATAAATTCCCCTTTTGCACTTAAGCTACGGGTTGGTTTCTATTACTTGTAACTATTCTGCTTGGCTAAAAGAAAGACAATCAAATAAAGAAACAATGTCCCAGAAAAATCAAAGAAAGCAAATCAGAATGCCTGGTTTGCCATGCTGAAGTTGTTACTGTTATTACATGCAGTGGCAGCCCACGTAATCAGGTGGTTAGGTCTTCCATAGCCTGAAGCCAGAGACCTGGCGTTGCCTGAACATCACAGCTGCCCCTGATACCCAGGCCAGGCAGAGGAGGAGGCGGTTACATCTGTTGTCTCACTTAATCCTCCCCATCTCATTGTAGAAGAGCCTTAAGTTATATAGCCTGCTTAAACTCACGCATAGCTCGGAAGTGGAAGAGCCTGGATTCTAGTTCAAGTCTTAATGACTCTAGGCCCTACACTACGATTGACTGCTAGAGGTGCTTTTAAAATGTGCTTTTCCCACAGTCAGTCTTTCTAGTTTGACTCATCTTTATGGCAGATTATGTGAATTTCCACAAACCTGGGCTTCCTTGGGTCTGCAAACCTACATAGATCCAGGGTTCTAAATATAGGCTCCAACAGCCCTGGCTGCTGTAGCTCAGTGGATTGAGCGCGGGCTGCAAACCAAAGGGTCGCAGGTTCAATTCCCTGTCAGGGCACATGCCTGGGTTGCAGGCCAGGTCCCCAGTGGGGGCCATGTGGGAGGCAACCATACATTGCTGTTTCTCTCCCTCTCTTTCTCCCTCCCATCCCCTCTGTCTAAAAATAAAATAAATAAATAAATAAATATAGGCTCCAACAGATTTGGGGTCCATTTGTGTAAGGTAGTTGCCATAACTGGTAGTCTTTGGTCTTCTGACTTTATTTTTATCATCACCAGAAATGTGGATCTGAGAGAGTACTTGTCTGAGGAAGTTCAAGCAGTGCATAAGAATACCACCTATGACCTGATTGCCAACATCGTACATGACGGCAAGCCCTCCGAGGGCTCCTACCGAATCCACGTGCTTCATCACGTGAGTAGCACAGGCAGCAAAAATAGGTGTTGTTTCTTTGGCATTACAAGAGGGTAGCTCCCTTCAGTTTGTCCTTTCTTCATCCTGATGTTGGGATTCTGCAAGTAATAAAGCTGTCAGTGGTGAGTTTAAGGCAGTGGTTCTCAATTTTGACTGCACATTGGGCTCATCTAGGAATTTTAAAGTAAATTTGATATTTGGGCACCACCTCAGGCCAGTGACATTAGGACCATGTAGTTTGTTCCTGTTGGTTTTCAACTGTGGTAGAGGCCAGGAATGCTGCTAAATATTCTGTGATGCACAGAAAGCCCCCAGGGCGAAGAATTATCTAGCCTAAAACATCAGGGTTAGAGTATCTGGAGGTGGGAACCAGGCATCACTGATGTGTTAAAGTTCCCCAGGAGAGTCCACTGTGCAGCCAGACCAGAGCCTGACCCCCGACAGTGGAGTCCTCGGACTAGCAGCACTGACATCATGACAACAGCGTTAGAAATGCAGAACCTCAGGCCCCACCCAAACCTACTGAGTCAGAGCTGCATTTTTTTAAAGATTTTATTTATTTAATTAAAAAGCTTATTTTCACTTTTGTTTTATTTTTTTAGATTGAGGGGAAGGGAGGGAGATAGAGAGGGAGAGGAATATTGATTAGTTGCCTCTTACATGCCCCTAACTGGGGACCTGGCCTGCAACCCAGGCGTGTGCCCTGACCAGGAATTGAACCCGTGACCTTTCGGTTTGCAGGACAATGCCCAATTCACTGAGCCACACCAGTCAGGGTCATTTATTTAATTTAATTTAATTTATTTTTATTTTATTTTTTAAGATTTTATTTATTTATTTTTAGACAGAAGGGAAGGGAGGGAGAAAGAGAGGGAGGGAAACATCAATGTGTGGTTGCTTCTCACGTGGCCCCCACTGGGGACCTGGCCTGCAACCCAGGCATGTGCCCTGACTGGGAATCGAACCGGTGACCCTTTGGTTTGCAGCCTTCACTCAATCCACTGAGCTATACCAGCCAGGGCTGTTTATTTAATTTTAGAGAGACGGGACGGGAGGGAGAAAAAGAGGGAGAGAAATACTGATGTGAGAGAGAAACATCGTATGCTCCCTGACCAAGACCAAACCTGCAACCTAGGTATGTGCCCTTACTGGGAATTGAACCCAGTCTTTTGTTGCATGGGACAACGCTCCAACCAACTGAGCCACCCTGCCAGGGCAGGATACTTTTTCTTGAGTGTTTCTGTGTTTCATGTGGTGGGGAATGGGAATGTCCATTTTTAGTTTCCAATAGTTAACACTGTACCTCCTAGGTGAGTGTGTCCAGTCTGTCATTTCTGAGCAGCAAAGAGACATCTTAGGTGAGAAGTAGAGGACTTTTTCTTTTTTCTCTTTATTGTTTACCTAAATTCTTCTTAAAATGTATTGTGTTTGGACTCCATTATATTTAAGGGACTCTTTGGCAGGAATTGTGTTTGCCAAGGTCAACGCCCTGAAAGCTCTTTAAACTTAATGATGCCTAGCAGAGGTCATGCACCCTTTTTACCTAGGGCTTTTTTGGGGTGATGGTCTCATGGCTATTCTGATTCTTCTTCCGACTGTGGTCCTTTCTTTGTACACACTTTTGATTTTGGGGAGCAGACTAACCAGCCCTTCATGTTTTTTGCAGGGGACAGGCAAATGGTATGAATTACAAGACCTCCAGGTAACTGACATCCTTCCCCAGATGATCACGCTGTCAGAGGCTTACATTCAGGTGAGTTGGCCAGACTTGGTCAGTGCGGAGTCGATGGGGTCAGTGAGAGGAACCAGTGTGTGTGAAGGCAGGAAGTGGGGTTGAACTAGAGCCTTGGTTAGGCCGGGTGCCTGTTGGGATGCACTGAGGACTGAGATTATTTGGCCTTGAGAGTCCAAGAGATTTTCAGAGAAGAGAAGAGCAGGGGAGTGTGGAAGATTTCTGAGAGAGCAGGGAGGTTATGTTTATGGCCAGGTTAGTTTTGCAGAGGTGTGTGATCAGATTTCAAGGAGAAGGAGTCTGGAATCACCAGAACACCAGTTAGGAGTCGACTGTGAAGCTTTCCTCGTTTCTCTAGGCAGATTCAGCACTGTTTGTGACCCTGCAGCACCTTCTGCCTGTCTTTCTTGGAGCACCGGCCATCTTATTTTAACTGTCTTCCCCGTTGGCTTTGAGAGCCGGTGTGGAGCAGCGCCTGTCCTCTCTTTATAACTGCCCCAGTGCCCAGTGAAGGAGGAAGACAGGCTACGAACAAGCGATAGCTTTATAAAAAAGAGGGCATACCCTTCTCATGCTGGAGTTAACTCCTAGCAACTTTGTCTAAGTTTACAGGTTTGACTGTGAGTTCTTTTTTAGAAAGGGAGTTTGGAATGAGAAGTACGAGAGGGCGATGGATGGATGGAAAAGTGAAAATCGAATGAAAGGGAATTTTCTGAAAGATGAGTTATTTTCAGGGGACTTAACAAATGTATAAGTTGAGCCACAGGCTGTCCTTTGCCTAGGGTAGAATAGGTATTTTATGAATATTTGTAGATTGAATGCCAGCTCATAAATATCTATTGTACTCATTTCTTACAGATTTGGAAGAGGCGAGATGATGAAACCAACCAGCAGGGGGCTTGAAGGAGGAGAGGTCAGGGCTTTGCTTCCCGGGGACTGAGGCTGGATATGCGAATAAGAACAGTGAAGCTGTAGCTGATCAGAGGCTGGCTGGCTCATTTCCGGGGCCAGCCCAGTCTGCGTGGGTTTTGGTTCACACTGAAGCATCAGAGGGCCCACCTGCCTGGGACGGCTCTGCGCTGTCACCCAGCTGTTCCTTGATCAGTCTGTGGTAGATTGATGTCCTTCCTCTCTAGCTCCCCTCTATCCAGCAGGCCAGACTCTCTTACCGATGTATGTAATTTATTTCTGAGTAGCTACGAGTATCTGAAGGACAAGATAATTTTTTCTAAGCTTCAAAGCCTCAGGATTCTAGGAATAGGAACATGAAGTTAGTAGCAGCCTTTTCCCATCATAGATAGTTTTCTTGTGGTTCTCATCATTTCCTGACACTTTTTGGGAATGAATAAAATGTTTTCCTGTTTTTAAACCAGCTTCTTGTTTTATGTCCTTCTCTTAGGTGGTTTCTTTTAAGCCTCACGAACTCCTATAGTCTGTCACCTGGTGGACACCATGCTTGTGTCTTCCTGTCAGCTTGTGGGCGGTGTGTCAGTAACAAAATGTCTGGTTAAAAGTGATAAATTATCATTGTACTTAACGAGAAGCCTGGAGGTGAGTGGTTTCAGCCTATAGTGCAGGGATGTGTGAGGGAAGGAAGGGGATCTCACTGCAGTGCAATTCTGAGCCTCAGCTAGGCCAGCGGGGAGCCCAGAGCAATGATTGCCCGGCAGAAGAATCAAGCAGAAACGGCTTTAATCCAGCCCAGTCACTGACTAGGAGCAGTCTGGAGAAGTGAGACCTTGGCCTGAGCACTGGCAGATCTGAAGGTGCGGGAGAGCTGAAGATACTGTAGCTGGTCGCAGTTGGTCAGCTACAGCGAGTTCTCTAAAAGGGTGATGGGAGCTTTGCACTTCTGTGGCCGCCACCCTTACTTCCGGGACACATGCTGTCCTTGTTTGCCTCTCTAACAGCTTCAGTATTTCCTTTGCAGCCTCATCTTCTTCTGTCCAGCATTAAACCTTGGGGTTCCTCAGGTGAGGCCCTCTCTTCTCCTTGTTTACTTGTATCATGGACCATTTCAACTATGCCGGTGGCTTCACTTGTCACTTTAGGGAAGATGACTCCAATCTTAATCCCAGACTTCTTTAAATTGTTGAATTTACAGCCAGCTGCTTACTTGATGTTTTTGGGTGTTTTAAAGTTGACTCAAATGCAACATTGTTTGAAACTGAGCTTGTGAGTTTTCTCCTCGTACTTGACCCTTTCCCAGTGGTTTCTATGTAGGTGAAGGGTTCCACCATCCTCACTTCCCTCGTCTAATCCATTACCAAGTCCTATTAATTTCACTTTGTGTTTCTTGAATTTTCCCACTTTTTTGCATTCTCTGCCAATGTCTAGTCTAACCTAGTGTTAGCCTAGTCCAGGGCTAATCGGGAGAAAGAAACAATAATAATCTGATCAGGGGGAAATACAATTTCAGGAATTATTAACTATAATGGGATTAACTAGTAATAGAGAACTCTAAAGAAGCTAGGAATAGCAGATACAGGAACAGCTCCTTCTAGGGCTGACAGGAAGTGTCCAAGGCTGAGATCCAGACCTTGCTGAAAATCTTCCCCCCGGAACCTGTCAGAAATCTCTCCAGTGTGTCAGGAAAAGCTGTTTACGGGGCAGCGTCTCACTGTGCTACTAAGCTGCCTGTGGAGTGGGGATGCTCTATGCTGGGCGCTGCAGGAGCCCGGCGCCGGGGAATCTGCGGGCACCGCGGGAGCCTGATGCGGGAGGAAGCCGCACATGCTGCCTTCCGTGAGCACACTGGCACCTGGGCAGCAGAGCCCTTTCTTCCTGCAGTGTGTCTCCAGTGTGTTCTCAGACAAAACTTCAACGTCAGCTGAAGGAGAAATTTAAAGGTCCCAAATCCACCTTCACAGAGCAGGCAAAGAAGGGCGAAGTTGGAGATGAGAGTGCTAAATTAGTAATAGGCACAGTCGACCTCTTTGATGATTCAGCTCCCGTATGTGCTCTCACACACATTGAACTCCCGTACGAAGGCAACAGAGCTATTTCTGCCTAATAAAAGCAACTAGCCTTCTTACCAGTGAACATGTTTTCCAGCTTTTCTAAAATGAGAGGCACAGTCCCAACAGTCATGTATTCATTTATGGCTAAATTGATTATTCCTCAAATCCAGTCACAGTTCCACAGAATATTCTGTTAGCTAAACACAGTGGTGAAGTTAACTTCCAACAAATTTAATATAAAATAAAAATAGGAAGAAGAGAAAAATGGTTAGCATATACAAATTATGTAGGTATAACAAGCACATGGAAAATAAGCAGTTACTTACGGTTCTCAGTTCTGTAATTGGTCACAACGCTGTAACTGACACCTGTTCTCTCACTACCCCTTCCGTGTTTACTCTGCCCTAAGCCTGGACCTCAGCTGGAGCTTCTTGGTAGAGTGCTCCAAATCTTAAGTCCCTAAGGGCCTGGCTCCTTAATCGTCCTGCCGCTGCCCCCTTTTGGGGTTGCTCTAATTTTTCCATTAACCTTTACTGTTGGGCATAGTCTCTCTCTTGTCTGCATGGTGTGGAAGGAACCCGATTTCCCCTTGGTAATCAGGAGCAGTCACTCTGTCCTTTTTAACTCATGCTCTTTTACTTCTCTGACCTCACTTACCTGCTCAGGACCACGTGTGTTTCTAACTGATAGCGCTCGTTCCACTGCAGTGTTCCATTTTTCTGTGCTTCTATGGTTAATGACTGTCTCCCCGTCAGACTCTCAGCTGTAAGAGGACAGACAGGACCTGTTTGTTTTATGGGAAATGCCTGGCACTTAGGAGTTAATCACTAATGTTCATCGAGCAAATGGCATCATGCTAAACCTCTGTTCTCCGTATCCTTTTGCACAAAATATTTTGTCTCTTTACACTCCCAAGATGTTGACAGTTGATACTGTTGCCTGAAGGGCTGGGGACCACTGCTCAGAGCTGTCATGTCCTATGTACCGTAGCTTCAGGTCCTTTGCGGGTGACGCAGGGCTTGCTTCCACCGGAGGCCTGGCTCGTATGTCTTACAGCTGTGACCCCAGCATCTGCTTTTCCTTGGAGCCCTCAGGCTCTGGCCAGTCCGAACCGCAGATGAGAAGGAGATTCTGATTTCTCAGCCGGAACTCACAAAGGAAAAGATACATGTGTGGAAAACGTATTATCCTAAGTTTAAAAGACATGACAGGGGAAAACTTGCCCCCTGTAGGACAAGTAGATGAATGAGCACGCCTAGTGCATTTTCACTAGTGGAACAATGGAAAGAACACTCCAAGGGGAAATTGGGCAAAACAGCCACATGAGCATTTAACAAAAGATGAAATGTAAGTGGCCAATAAACATGTAGAAAATGGTTACTCAGTAACAAAAGAAGTGAAAATTAGAACAACCAATGAAGTCGTTTTAGTATTTTAGATTAGCAAAAACTTGAAAGACTGCTAATACCCACGTTGGTGGGAGCGGACAGGGTCCTGCTTCCTGCTGGGGCAGGAACTGGTGTGCTGCACACCGAGGGGCAGTTTGGTGACACTGCCTGTGTGAATGGTCAAGATGTGCATAGGTTTTTGTCCCCGAATTCACATCTTGGAACTGATCAGATATTGATAGTTGATACTTAAAAATGAAAGTTTGTATAAAGAAAAAAATATGAGCCAACTAACAGTGATGATAGATTCTATATTTATTGATCCAGAAAGGTTATTTTTAAATGAACAAAGGAGTTTACAAGGCAGCGTATATAGGATGTTCCCATTAAAAAAAAAGAAAACTGCCCTGGCTGGTGTAGCTCAGTGGATTGAGCGCAGGCCTGCGAACCAAAGGGTCACCGGTTCGATTCCCAGTCAGGGCACGTGTTTAAGTTGTGGGCCAGGTCCCCAGTAGGGGTTGCTTGAGAGGCAACCACCCGTTGATGTTTCTCTCCCTCTCTCTCCCTCCCTTCCCCTCTCTCTAAAAATAAATAAAATCTTAAAAAAAAAGATGTTTCAGGAATCACGGTAGAGGACACATGGACAGAACTAAGGGGGAGGAGGGAGACTGGGGAAGGAGGTGGGGTTGGAGGGGAAGAGAGGAGGGGAGGGGAGACATTGCAAATAACTAATTGAACAACAATAAAGTAATTATTAAAAAAAAAAAAGATGGTTGTCTAGAAAGCTCCCCACTTGGTGCTTGAGTGGTAGGCAGGCATGGCAAACGGATTGAAAAAGCACACATCCTGCTCTGGTGCTCTCCTGGGGCTGGTGGGGTTGTGGGTGAGCCCCACTCTTGTTGGGTCTGCAGTTTCTGAGTTTTCTACAACAAACAGTAAAAATATGATAAAAGTTCTTTTGTAAATTAAAGGACACTTCCAGCCATTTAGGTCTTTAATGCTAAAGATTTACATATTCCTTTTCCTGTGTGTTGAGTTTTTGGAACCCTAACCACCTCACCTCATCACAGTGAGTGGGCTCTGGGAGCGGGGAGGGGCGGGGCAGGCCGGAAGCAGGTGACACTGGCATCTACTTGTTCATCCAGGAGGGGAGTGAGGTAGGCCCCCGATCAGCCACCTTCACAGCGCGGCTGTGGCCTCTGCAGCATCCTAAAGGACAGTGTCTTTTTCTTTTTAGTACAAGGAAATAGGACTTTATTAGCATTGTTATAGGTGCTGCATGACATATAGCCTGATCCTTAGCAACCATGACACCAACTCAGCTTTGAGGAAATAAATCAGCATAAATCCAAACAACCTGGAATTTCAAATACAAGTTGGAAGCTCACCTTACAAAAAGATCAAAAGAAAACCCCTTTTTACATCTTAAGCAGCAAAACACTTAAAATATGAAAGTTTGCCCAATCATCTTCCCACCAGTCCTTGATCATGCCAGAGATTTCCTGATTGAAAAAAAAAGATGAAAGATTTCATGTCTGTCTTTTATGGTACTTCATGTTCTCACTTTTTATTCTTCTAAATTTTGAATTTTGTGAAAGTGCTAGCACAGTATTTATAAAAGCTAGTGTCTTGCATGGATGGAGAGGGGGTGAGGCAGGGCCCAGCCCCCATCCGTCTCCTCTGGGAGCTGGGGAAGGACACTGTGGGGCCCGTCCGGGAGGGGAGGCTGGGCTGGGCTGGGGCTCCTTCTCCCAGACATCCCCCAGAAGACGCTCCAAGGCCCGTGGCCGTGCCTCAGCCCCAGAGAGGATGCAGGTGGCTCTGGTTTGGGCCGCGGTCACAGACAGGGTGGACAGGATGGACAAGACCGACACAGGACCGAGGGCACAATTGCAGGCTCGTGGCACACCAGCTTAAGGTCCAGATATTTTTAAAAGATTTTATTTATTTATTTTTAGAGAGAGGGGAAGGGAGGGAGAAAGAGAGAGAAACATTCATTGGTTGCCTTTCCTATGCTACCATCCAAGGACCTGGCCTGCAACCCAGGCATGTGCTCCGATTGGGAATCAAACCAGTGACCTTTCAGTTTGTTGGATGCTGCCCGACCCCCTAAGCACACCGGTCAGGGCCTTACGGCCCTTTTGAGGAAAGGACGTGAGTGTGGGAGTGAAGGCTTCTTTTCAGTGGCAGCAGGGAGCCTGAGGAGGAGCCGCCCTGTGGGAGAGCTCTGGCGTCCTGGAGACGGCCTCACGGGTCCTTGCTTGGCTCCCCTTTCAGCATCGTGTCTTTGCTGCAGACCTGTGGCCAGTCGATGGCAGAGTTGGGACCAGAGTCCAGGCCTGCCAGCCCACCCACTGCCCTTCCTGTTTCAACAGGGTTGGTTGGCTTGGTTCTTCCTGGTTTGGGGAGACCTGGGAGCTGGGAAAAGGCGGCTGCCCCAGTCTCCTGCGCAGCTCCCTGACTCCTCGGTGATTAATTGTCATTAAACTGGCCCCTGTGGGACAGGTCTGAGTTAGGGCAGACATTTCCTCCCAATTTTCTCCCCACTGTCTCCCACAGGGGCTTGTGATTGTAGGTTTCAGGAGCGGGGCTGGGCTTCACACCTCCCGGGCGTGTGAGCTCCGGGAGGGCCAGGGGCTCCCTGTGTTCTAGCCCTTGCCCCTGGAATGTGGCCTGGGTCCAGGACACTCACTACGTTTTGAAAAAGTGAGTTTAGAAATGAACAATTGACCATTGTGTTAGGGGCTGGCTCTAAGCTGAATTGTAAAGTGGACCAAGTTTGCTCTCGGGGGCTTCAAGTCCACTGTTGTGTCTGTCCCTCTCAGGGTCACTTCCCTGTCCTGAGGCCCCTGGTCACAGAGGCTGCATGTGACCCGCCCCTCCGTCCTAAGGTGACAGCCCTTAGATGAGACAGTCAGAAGAAGGGAAAGTCTCGGAGGGAGGGTCAGATGATGGTGGAGTTCCTGTTAACAATTTGGGCAGCAAAGTCTGATTTCCCCTGAGTTTCAGAAAAGGTCAGCCTTGGCCTTGGCCTGAATGCATCAAATACTGAAGATCAGGGAGTGCAGAGGGTGAGCTGTGGCCTGTGAGGAGGAGGGAGCAGCCAGCAGCAGCTGCTGCCTCTTCCTGCTTGGGGAGCAGAGGGCCACCTTCCTGATGGGTGCAGGCCCCACCCCTCCCTTCCCCCCAGCTGGGGGCCGGACTCACCTGGCACAGCTCTGAGTTCTCATCAGAAGTGGGGCTCCTGGAAGCACTGGAGAGGACTGGATGTGGTTGCACACACCCCCAGGGCCTGCCACAGCGACAGCGTTAGGGCCTTAGGCCCCACCCCCACTCCCTATTCCCAGCTCTGAGGGCCATGGGAGGCTCCTGAAGGGGCTGCTCTCGCTCCGCCTGGCAAGTGCTTACCTCCTAGGCCTCTCAGGCCACTCCCAGGCCTTGGGGACTTTGGGGTTTAGAGCCAGAAGAAGTGGGATGCTCATCCCAAGACACCCACTTTGCGCTCCCACCAGACACGCAGGACTCCACGAACAACCCACCCCATAGCGCATGTCAGAGCGAGCTCCTTTAAGTCGCCTTCTCCCTCCCAGACTCCTCCTTTCTCATTCTTTTGTGGCTTTTTCTTGAGCCCTCTGAGCCCGCCTTTTCTATATTAAAAGAGTGAGGGGAGCTTGCTGTCCTAGGCCCAGGGAGTAAGTTCTCTGTGGATCATGGACCAGAGAAGGTGGGACCACCTGGGAGAGGAGAACACACCTGGCAGGTGGTGCGGGCATTCTGGCCCCTGGCCATCAGGCTCTGCAGCTGCACGGAGTGTCGCTCCACAAACTGCTCACACTGAGGAAGGAGAAGGTCACTGTGTGGCACACCCAGGCCCACTGCAGGACGCCCCGCCTTGCCGCCCTGGCCTCTCTGTGGACCTGGGTGGCCCCAGGGCTCCCTCTGACCTGGTGTAGGTCCAGACATCAGCCCCCCAAAGCAGCTGGCATGGGATGAAATGTAGGTTTCCTTTTGGAAACCCAGGCACCACCGTTCCCTGCCCCCAAATTTCAGTTCTAGAAGAAATGTTAAAGCTCATCTTGTTCTTAAGCTGTGATGTGGGCAGTGGGGGGAACTGACAGGAGAGCACCATGCAGGAAGCTGCCTCCTGGGATCTGTCTCACTTTATAGAGCTGACCGTCATCATTCTCAGTACTGGGACTCTAGGACCTCTCCTTTTGCAAGTGGGTTTATCCCCAGTGAGTCACACCAGGAGGAGGGATGGGGCTGCGACAGGATCGGACCTCGGAGAGAAGCCTAGGCCCTCTCCTGCTCCAGTTGGCCTTGGTGTGACTTATCTCCTGATAGATAACGGGCCCCATACCTCATCCACAAGGGAGGACCACTGGTCCTCTGAGCCCAGCCTTTTGACCAGAGGCCAGTCCTGACCATAGCAGGCTTTGCCCTATTACAGTCCCCTCATTGTTTGGCCCACGTCCTGTCTGAGCTCCTCAATGGCCAAGGTCTGGCCCACTCTGTGCATCTCTGGCTGGGAAGCCTTTCCTGGCTCAACCCTGTACTGCAGGCAGGTGCTGGGTCCGGAGTTCCCGTTGCCTGTGCTGTACCTTTTGCGTGTCCTGCTGGAAGCCGAGGCAAGCCTGGCGCATTGCCTGTGGCACAGCCTGCTCGCTGCTGTTCCCTGCCTGGGTGGTCACGGACACGCAGAGCTGGCACATGGAGTCTCGCGGTACCCATTCTCCCCGCAGGAGCTCCAGAGCGGTGAGGCCTAGACAGGAAACAGTCAAGGTCGCCCTGCAGAGGTGTTTAGTTCCTGTCCTTTCTGGTGCAGGGGAGCTGGGGGGCGGGGGCCATGCAGGGCTGGGGGAGGGGGCTGAGAGTGGGCGATGGCAGGGCTGGGGCAGCAGGCTCACCTGGGCCAGCACCACTCTCCATGGGGCACCGGAGGACGAGGCCGCAGACCAGCTGGGGCAGCATGCGGCCCAGCAGCACGTCCAACAGGATGACAGTGTAGCGCTCGGCCAGGCACTGGCAGATGCCACCTGCCACCAGGGGCACCACGTGGCACACCTGGGCCACAACTGGGGCCAGTACACTCTGAGGTGGGGCCAAGAGAGGGTAGGGTGGAACCTTCCCTTGCAAGATCTACTCTGTGCCAGCACCAGCTGGGCACTTTGTAGACATTCCCTTGTTCCGTTCTGAGAATTATTATGCTGTTTACCGATAAGGACACTGAGCATTGTAGAGTCCAGGGGACTCGCCCGAGTCAATAAGTGAACAGAGGAGCCAGGCTGTGGACCCAGCTCTGACTAAAGACTGAAATTGCTGAAAGGGTCACAGCTAGCCTAGAGATGTGGGCATCACCACGGTCACACGCATCCTGGAGGGGAGGGGAACCACATCTGTGTCTTCTCCCTCCTGACCTGCAGGATGGATTAGGTGGCGGCTCCCAGAGCCAGCACATCCCACGTGCCAGGAGCTCCAGGGAAAGCCAGGAGTTTCCCGGCCCATCTCAGTCTCACGCCCGAGATCTGAGCTGAAGGGCGGCGGGGAGGCCGCAAGAACGCGGGCTCGTGCCTTCACTCCTTCGTTCACTCAACCGATACCTGTGAAGGACCCACATGCGACGAGCTGGCCTTGGCCCTGGTCCCACTTGCAGCTCCTGCTAGGAGTAGGCTCAGGACAGTGTATGGGTGTGATACCTTTCACAAAATATGCCCGCCTGCTTGCATGGGAGCCCACACCTGGCCTCCAGACAATCCTGTGCTATCAAAGGCGGCCCATCCACTTGTGCCCTGGGCTGCCCTGCCCCTCCTTCACAAGGGCCTCACCCTGGATTACCCTCGCTCTCCTTCCTCACTGCTTCTCCCATCTGCCCGTTGGTCGGTCTCACTGGCGTGTGAACACGCTAACACAGCTTCCAGCCTTAAAAAGACTCACCCGTCTCTGCTCCCCTTCCCAAAACAACTTCTTGAAAGAGTTGTCCATACTGGCTGCTCCTTTTCTGTCCCCCCAGTCTCCCTGGAGCCCACTCAGCTTGGGTTTTGTCCCCATCACCCCTCCAAATTGGCTCTTAAAGTCACAGCCTCTGTTGCCAATCCCCTGGTCATGTCTGGTCTTGATCTCCAGCAGCTCTTAGCCCAGGGGACCACTTCCTCCTTCCCCAAATGCCTTCTTCTTTTGGCCTCCATGACATCACGCCATGGTGTCCCTGCACTTCACTGACTGTCCCTCCTCACACTATTCTGCTGGCATTTGCCTTTGCTTGACTGAGCCTCCTCCTCCACTCTGTCCACACCATGTCCCCCATGTCCCACTCATTCCCTTGGACTTAAATCTCGTCCTTCGCCAGTGGTTCTCGGAGTGATGTCTCTGACCTGACCTTTTTTCCCTAAGGCTTGAGTATCCGGCTGCTTGCTCGAAACATCCTCTTGTATGTTACACAGGCATCTCAGACTTAACAATGGTGGGGAGAACTCCTTATGTTTTTGCCCATGTCTGTTTCTTCTCAAGTTTGTCCATCTCAGTGGTTGGCATTATCAAAGACCTGGTCCCTCAAGCCCAAGTCACCATCCATTCCTCATTTGTCCTCACTCCCCAAGTTCCATTTATTACCAAGACCTGTTGAGCTGACCTCCCAAACGTACCCTCAGCCTATCCCCCTTGTTCCATCTTCTCTTACTCGATTCCTGCAATACTCTAGATATTCTCCTTGCTTTCGTTCTTGCCTCCCATCTGCCCACTGCATTCTTCAAACAGCAGGAGAGCGGTCTTTCGGAAGTATAAATCAGATCACAGCGTTCCCTACTTGAAACCCTTCACTAGCTGTAAACTGCATTCAGAATGAAATCCAGTGTTACTTACCTCAGCTTAGACCTTCCTATGTGACCTGGCTGTTCCTAACTCTCCGCTCACTGCTCCAGTCACTCTCCCGCTGGCCTGCCCACTGGGGCCACACCAGCTTTCCGCAAGCTTGCCAAGCTCATTCTTGATTGATGCCTTGTCCGCAGGGCCTTGTTGACCTCTGGGTCTCAGTTTAATGGTCACCTCCTTGGAGACTCTCCCTGACCAACTCCCTAACCCCCACTCCTGAATCACTGTCTATCACCTCACTTCTTAGATATTTTTGGCGGGACTGGGCAATCTGAGCTGCCCTGCCTGCCCTTGACCCTGGTGACCCTCTCTCTGGTCACACCCACCCAGCCATCCATCCACCCACAGCCAGAATAATGCAGGAGACCTGGATTTCTCAAAAGGCTCTCCTAGGGCCTCGAGTCCTGCAGCTGTGAGAGGTCACCAGGCCCTGATTACGGGTCTCCAAGAGGGTGGCCTGGCACTCAGTGTAAATAGCAATAAGGAAAGCTAAGGTTGGCCCTGGCCAGGTGGCTCAGTTGGTTGGAGCATCATCCAAAAAGACTTCAGGTTCAAATCCTAGTTGGGGCACACATGGGAGGCAGCCAATCAGTGTTTCTCTCACATTGAGCACACATGGGAGGCAACCAATCAGTGTTTCTCTCACATTGAGCACACATGGGAGGCAGCCAATCAGTGTTTCTCTCACATTGATGTTTCTCTCGCTCTCGTGCTCTCTCTCCCCACTTCCTTTCTCTCTCATATCAATGAAAACAGGTCCTTGTACGAGGGGGAAAAAAAGCCCAGTTTGGAGGTGATCAGGTTGTTATTTTTCACATGTTCCTTCCCTAGGACGGAGCGGTTGGCACAGCTCCAAGCTATGGGGGACCAAAGGAGGGCGGCAGTGGCCCCGGCCCTTCCTGGAAGGACCTACCACAGCCGCCAGCATAGGTTGGGTTATTGGCCTCAGCAGGGGCTGCCTCAGCCCAGAGCCTTGATCGCAGAGCCTTCTGCTCCGAGTCTGACCTTTGCCACCTCCTCTCTCACCAGCCTGCATCTTAAATGTGCAAGCTGGCCCCAACCCGTCTGTCCACTGTTGCCGGCCCTGTATGGGACCTTGCAGTAGAAATGTGCTGGGATTAGGGCGGGGCTTTGTGGAGAGTTGTGGCCAGGGATGTAGCTTGGGATCTGCTCGGGGGCTTGCCCAAAGGGTAGAGAACCGCTCTCCTCTTCTGTTTTAATTCTTTGCTCTGAACCTATCACTTTCTGAAAAAATCTCCACCATGATGCAAACTTGGGAGAGCAGGGACCTCAGTGATCAGCCAGCCTGCCGATCTGGGAAGGGCTGATGGGGCAGAGTGCCTCCTGACTTGGGTCCCGTTTCAGGTCAGGACAGCACTGGGCGATGGTCACTACAGGTCTGGAAGATTCCAAGTTGGGCTCAGGTAGGGTGGGGAGTCCATCTGGGGAAGTTCTCCTTTTGAAAAATTAAAGTGTGTATTCTACAGAGACCCCCAGAGACTCTCCTCCATCTGTTGCTGAGCTGCTGGAGGGCAAGACGGGATCTCGTCCGTTTTTGTGCTTTGACTCCTGCAGGGTCCCTGCCTGGTTATAGCAGGGCACTAACATTAGTTGGGTCAACGCTAGGCCTGGCGCCTGCTGGGCCTGAGCCTGAGTGCCAGGGTCCCCGGGGTGGGGGCAATGCACAAACGGCTCTCCTCCTGACTTCTGGCAGCCAGCTGGACCTGTCAGAGGTGTGAGGAGGGGTGGGGGGAGGTGGAGCTGTTGGGGGGCCTCACCTTGGGAATCACAGCCTGGACCCGATTGAGCAAAGTCCTGCAGAGCCAGCAGTAGGGGAGGGGGATGGGGAACTGCTGCTCAGAGAGATCCTAGAGGAGAGAATGACAGGTGGAAGTTGGGTGGGCACCAGGAGAACGCATCTTCCAGGCTCCTCTTCTGCCCCTCCTGCCTCAGGCCCCGCCTAGACTGCTCATTCCCCTTCCAGTTCTGCCCCCGTCCGGGGCCTGCCTGCTGTTGGGCCTGGGCCGTGTCCTAGCTCTTTGGATCCCCACCAGGGCAGGGCCTCCCTCACCTGCGTCTGAGGCCCGGTCTGCTCCTGGAGGGCCCTGGGCAGCACCGGAAGGACCAGCCTGTTCAGCAGAGGGTCCGACAGCTTCACCTGCAGCCCTGGCTCTGGATGCCCGGATGTACACAAGCCCAGGTGCTCACAGATGGCCCTTGGGTTCTAGGGAACAATGCAGGGTGAGGGGGTGATTAGGGTGGCAGAGGGACCCCCACTCCTGCTCAGGCTGGCTCAAGGACTCAGTGACTAGGTCCACTGCCTTTGGGCCGGAATGGCGGGGCAGGCTGGGCAGAGAGACAATGAGGCAGAGACGGGGCTGTGTGGGGCTTGGGACAGGCGCCTGGGACTGTGTGTGAATGATCGTGAGCCTGATGCTTGTCAGAACAAATGAGTGTATGTATGTGTGTGAGTGTTTGTATGTGTGAGTGTGTAATGGGTAGGTTTTGTGGGAGCCTGAGTGTGTACCTGAGTGTGTGTGTGAAGGGTGTAAGGGTGTGTGTGGTGTTTGTGAGTGTGGGGGCCGCCCAGGTGCAGTGGGGCAGTGGGACTGAACTGGGCGCCTGCCTGAGAGGCACGGCAACTCCGGGGCTGGTTGTGGGCAGGGTGTGTGTGTGGTGGGCCGGGGTGCAGAGTGGGGGGATCTCTGGGCCTGTGTGGGCAGGCACGTGGGCAGGCCCTCACGATCTTGCTTTGCAAATAGTCGATGACCAGCGGGAAGTAGACTTCGAGTGCCTGGCGGCATCGGGGCACCAACAGCTTCAAGGGGAGGACATCACACTCGTTCTCCAGAAACTTCCGCATCGTGTCCTGGGAAGCAGGCGAGAGCCAGCAAGGGTGGAGAGAGGACAGTCAGCCTGGCCTCGCAGAGGTCAGCCTCTGCCCAAGTCCCTGCACACAGGGTCACCACCTGGCAGACTGGTCACCCCTTTCCCAGGGCACTGGAGTTCAGAGAGTGCCAAGGAGTAAGCAGTTGGGCACAGGTAGGGCCTCTTTACCAGCAGGGACAACCGTCTCTGGCTGGGCTGCTGAGCTTACTCCCAGAGCTCTCTCCTGGCCAGCAGATGCCTGGAGTCCCCAGGCAACCTCAGGGCTCACCTCTGGTCAGGAAATGGCCCCTTTAAGGGGCTAACCTCTTCTTCCTGCTCTGTCCCCCATCTCTTGGCCCCTAAGCTTCATCCAGGGTCTGGGCCTCATTACCTGGAAAACGGCCTCCTTGGTCATCTTGGTGAGGATGTTGATGATGTCGTTGCATTCCTGGCACAGATCATCCTGGGGGAGGGCACCCCAAAGTGGGGGACGTGAGGAGAGGCTCTTTCGGGCAGAGGAAGACAGGGCACCCAAGGCGCAGGAATAGAACCATCACATTCTATCCCACCCGTCCCATCCTCTAAGGGGTGTCCAACCCCCCACACCCATCCAGAACCCACCCCGCATGCTCTCTCCCAGACCTTAGTCCCGGGGGTGATACTCACAGCTCCTGCGTGTCCCCAGACCTCCTGCAGGCAGTGCCCCAGTGCTCTGCACTGCAGTGCTTGCTCCAGGCTTCGGCACCAAAACTCAGGGCCCTGGGCACAGGTCTGGGGTGAGGTGGTCCCTACAGCTTCTGTTTGGGGCCAGAGCAGCCTTGGGATCCAAGCCATACTTGGCACCCTGGCCTCACCCACCCTCCAAACCCACATTCTTTTTAAAAAAATTCTTTTCAAGAGATTTTATTTATTAATTTTTTAGAGAGGGAAAGGGAAGGAGAAAGAGAGGGAGAGAAACATCCAAGTGTGGTTGCCTATCATGCGCCCCCCATCAGGGACCTGGCCAGCAACCCAGACATGTGCCCTAGACTGGGAATTGAACCAGCGACCCTTTGGTTCACAGGCTGGCACTCAATCTACTGAGCCACACCAGCCAGGACTCCAAACCCACTTTCACTGGTAATGCATGGCCATTAAACATGCTGGAGTCAGTCAGCAGCTCTAGTGCCCACCAACTGTGTGCATTGGACAAGCCCTGGGGCCACTCTGAGCCTCAGCGTCCTCATCTTTAAGGTGAGTATGATATGCAGACTAGGGAAAGGCCTGGCACAGAGCCAGAGCTCAGTAAGTGGGGGAAATGGCCTTGATGCCCTCCAACACCTGGCCCCAGGTGGGAGAGAGGTGAGGAGAGGCTGGGGAAACTCACCAGCTCCTGGGCCACAGAGTGTGGGCAGCAGCAGCAGCCACAGCAGCAGGTGTGACTTGGCCATGACACCTCCGCAGCCTGGACACTCTGTTTGAGGTGAGGGCCCTTATAACTGCGGGTGAGGATGTGGGCGCAGGGCTGTGTGGGAGCACCGGTGACTCAGTGTTTGCCTTTGTCCTGGAGAGCGCTTCAGGTGCTTTGATCGCCCCTTTCCCAGCAGAGACACTCTTGCTGCTTGCTGCCTGCCCCCCTCCCGCCCCGCCCCCTGCCTCCCCACCTGAAGCCTGTTCCTGCTCCCCTTGCCCGACCCCCCCTCCCCCCTCCCCCCCGCCCTAACTCCATGGGCCTGGACACCTGGTTCCCTCCACCTAGGAGGCTCTTGAGCCTCTGCATCTGGTCCCATCTCTTTGAGCTATGGGGAAGAGACAGAGGCAAGGCCAGGGCAGCCAGCGCGAGCCCCTCCCCCCTCCTCCCCAAGCCCCTTGGGCGTCCTCTGCCCTTGAGCAATGCTCTTCAGAGCTTCCTGCCTGGCTCTTGACTCAGGGCAAGCACCGGAGGGGCACACCGGGACCCTCCTAGGCCACGCCCCCCACTCCATCCTTACCTCTCCCCCAGAAAACTCCTGTTTCTATGGACACATGGTTGGCCTTAGTCGGGAGAGTGTTGACATGAAACAAAGAGGAAGCTAAAGGCCAGAGAAACTGAATGCAAGGGGGCAGGGGCTGAGATTCCCAGAGTGGCTATCGGGCAGCCCTATCGAGGGGGTGCTGCCCTGTCCTCCCTATCGAGGGGGTGCTGCCCTGTCCTCCCTGTAGGGGCTGAGGCGCAGCGGGAGGTTCAGGAGAAAGAAACCGTCTGCTGCAGCCGTGGAGGCTCTCAGGTCGGCCCGTGGGGCAGGGCACACTGAGGGAAAGCACATCATCCGACATGGGGCAGACGCTGTCGCCAGCGGAGGGAGGACAGCTTATCTCATTGCCACCACTGGGTGACCAGTTCATCTGATGGCTAGGGAGCCCTCCAGACTCTGGGAAGAGCTCTCATACTCATGGTGCCGTCGGGGCAGGGATTGTTGCCATGATGAAAGTGGTTGAACACAGGGTGGTCCAGGGACGCCCTCAAGGTCACACAGGGGTTCATCTGTGTCGGCCTCACGTTTCGGTGGGCCTCAAGCCCTTGCCAGCACCGCGAACACAGCTGCCATCATGATGTGTGTAAATGTGTGAGCAGAGATTGGGAACCCCGGCGCCTCATCCAGGCTGGAGGGCTTGGGGCTGAAATGTGCTTGTAGTTTCGTGCTAAACAACTGGTACCGGGGGGAGGGGTGGGTATGTGACAGGTAACCTCTGTGTTACTGAACCGCAGAAACACCTCCCAGTCTGCAGAGAGTGGGACTCCGAGAGAGTAGCCCCCGCCCCAGAAGAGCAAGGAGCTGTGGCAGGCTCCATCCCCCGGGAAGGCAGCAGCAGAAACACCTCGCAGAACACCTCCCGCCCGCAGGGGGTGGGGGGGCGAAGGACAGGCAACCTCCGTGTTTGTGACTCAGTATTTTGTAAGCTCCCATGTTTTGTCTCCGTGTAACCTTCATATTAAGCCCCTGTGCTTTGTTTTTAATTGTAGAACTTGTGTTTAGCTTATGAATCATGTAACATCCTGTGCCTTGTTCCTAGTTTTCTCCTAGTTTTCACCAGATAACATAGCTAGACCTAACTTCTGCATCAAGTTTCTGTAACCCTTGCTTGCCACGTAGGCAGGAAGTCTTGCCACGTAGGCAGGGCATAAGTCTTGTCACGTAGGCAGGAAGTCCCAGGCTATTTAAACCCCGGAAGATCTTTGTTCGGGGCTCGGAATTTGGAGACCCTCTCCTCCGAGCCCGCGCATAGTGCGTAATAAAGAGTCGTGCTTAACCATCTCTCCCGCGTTGTGAGTTATGTTTCCGCAACAGGTAGAGGCAGGCCTTGCGGGGGCAGGAGAGCGGGGACTGGTGGGTGGCTACCCAGGGTGCTGCATGGATCAGGGCAGTGTAACTGCTGTAACAGAGAGCCCTGGAATCCCCTGGCTTTCCACAGTACATACTTATTTCTTACCCACACTGCAGTGCAGAGCAGTGGGTGAGGCTCCGGTCCACACCGTCATTCAGGGCCTCAGGAGCATCCCTCTTCGGGCCCTGCCATCCCCCAGGGCCTAGAGTCCTCCCCAGAGGATCTGGCTGGCAGGGCACAGAGAGAAAGAAGGGTAAATAGATAATGAGGGAGGTTTGGGGGCCAGGCCTGGGAGTGGTGTCCTTCATTTCTGCCATCAGTTCATTGGCCAACACTCAGTCGTGTGTTCCCACCAAACCACGGGGAGCGCTGCCAGATGTGATGTGCCTGTGTCCCTGGGGGTGAGGAAAAAGCTCTGAAGATGCACAGTGTTGGTGCCTATACTATATTGTGAATGCACTTTATGCCACTGAACTGTACACTTAGAAATAGTTAAAATGGTAAATTTTGTGTTATACATATTTTATCAACAATTTTTTTTAAATTGGGGGAGAGTGTGCAGGTGAGAAAGAGAGAGAGAGAGAGGAGGCAAGCTAGGGGTGGAGGAGAGTTTTGTTTTTCTTTCTTTTAAAAAAGATTTTATTTATTTAATTTTTTAGAGAGGGGGGAAGGGAGGGAGAAAGAGAGGGAGAGAAACACAACGTGTGAGATACATTAATCAGTTGCCTCTCTCACACCCTCAGCGTGGGACCCGGCCTGCAACCCGGGCATGCGCCCTGACTGGGAATCCAACCGGTGACCCCTTGGTTCACAGACTGGCACTAATCCACTGAGCCACTCCAGCGGGGCTGATTTCCTCTTTGACTGTGAGAAACGTGAGGCTCTGAAGTACGGGACTTGAGAGAACTGGGGGCTGAGACAGAAGGGGATCAGTGAAGTGTTGTTGCAGGTTATACATTAAAACCTTTTTACATCCTTTGAGAGGTGCAAGTGAAGAGCAGAATTCCTTTTCATTCTTTTTGCGGTTTGGGGCTGCATTTCTGCGGTGTTCTCTGGGGGTGAGTCATCAGGGCCTGACTTTCCTTCCCTCTCCCACGGCCGGAGGATGCAGACCAGGCTCTGGAGGCCACGGTGAGTGACATTTGGCGTCAGAGGCAGGGATGTTCTCTCAACATCTGTCAGGTATCCCTTCTCTCAGGGCTGAGTGAAGCTTATTTGTTTGTCCTCCCCTTGGGGAATGCCCTCCTCTCTGTCTCTAAATGGACACGTTCCCCGGGAAGGAAGTGTGTCTGTCTTGTTATTGTTGATTCTCAGGACCCAGCACGGTGCTGGGAGCACGGTGGCTACCTTGCCCAATGACTGCCCTTTTCTTTTTCTTTTTCGTTAATAGAATCCAAACTTTGTTCAGGTTCTGGGTGTTTTGGAGAGCTGATTTTTTTGCCCCAGCCCCAGGGATGCACCAAGAATAGGTCACGCTCTTTGCCATTAATCACTTTGGGATGAGCATGTGTTCAAGTTCCAGCTAACCAGCAGGAGTGGGTGCACTTCTGGGAAATGCTTCCTTCCTGGTCAAAAGAGACAGACAGAGAAGAATGCGTCTGGGTCCCTTTGGGCGTTCCTGTGCAAAGCTGGGATGGTGCAACACCAGCAGCCATTCTGTCTGAGGAAGGGAGAAACGAGAGAGGCACAGAGAGGCAACTCAGAGCCCTGACCTGGCTGAGCTACCGATTTAATGACTCCTGAACACTTTTTGTCCTGTTCATACATTTTCTCATCAGATATTCTGTAACGGGCAGTTCACGTCATGTTAACCAAAGGCAGAAGGAAGGAAAGATAGAGGGAATAAGGAAAGAAAGAAGGAAATAAAAAAGGAAGGAATAGAGGGAGGAAGAGAAGAAGGAAGGAGGGAGGGAGGGAGAGGGAGAAGGAAGGAAGGAAAGAAGGAAAAAAGAAGGGGGGAGAGGAAGAAAGAGGGAAGTAAGTCCGTTCTTTCCATCCTTTACATGCAGATTCAATTCTATGTCCTCCAAGGAGGTCTCCCAGGCTCTCCCCACCTGGAGCCAGCTGTCCCGCCTCCTGCTGCCATCTGTCCTTCATGAGTGCTCTCAGCACTGCCAAGCTCACATGTCCATTTGACCAGGAGGCCACAACTAGAGCTTCAGCCATGACCCCTCCTGGGGTCCACACACCTTTCATTCTGTCCAGTGCCTGGGATGGTGACCTGGGCTGCAGGAGCACAGGGATCTGGGGAACTCTTGGGAGAGCCTGCTGCCTAAGGGACGAGGGAGTCTGCCAGACTTGTCCTTCAACAAAGCCTCAGGTACCAGAAGAGAGGTGGGGCGGGGTGGTGGGAACTGGAGCTTTTTTAAATAAAAATCCTCACCTGAAGACTTGTTTATTGATTAGAAAGAGAGGAGGAGTGGAGAGAGAGGGGAGGGGGGAGGGAGGGAGGAGAGAGGGAGAGAGAGAGAGAGATAGAGAGAAACAACAATGTGAGAGAGAAACATCCATCGGTTGCCCCCCTTAAGCCCCAGCTGGGGATTGAACCTGCAACATTTTCGTGTATGGGACAATGCTCCAATCAACTGAGCCACAGGGCAGGAATCTGAGCTTTTTATGACATTGGTCATCCATCAGCCCAACTCTTTCCTCTCAACCCAGACCTGGGATCTAGGAAAGGAGAGAGTGGAGACAGCTGTCCCAATAACACCTTTGTGAGTGGCCGGGATACGAGTATGTCATGGATAGCATAACCCAAGAGAAGTATTGATAGAAAAAGCATTTCTTTCACTGGTGACGACAGGATGTGCTCAGAGATCGCCGGAGATACTTGGGAGTGAAGGAGACTTTTAAGGGATGAAATTCTCGCAATAGCTGGAAGACACCCTGGAAGTTCAAGTTATTACTCTGGCATTGCCTCCATTTTCAGGCTTGTGTTGTGACAACCTAGAGAGATAATGCTCCTATTCATTTATTTATCTTTTATTCATGCATTCAATTAAAAATATGTAATTAACAATATGTCACGTACTATTCTAGGCACTGGAGATACAGGAGTGGACAAATCCCCTGCAGGGAGCTTCCCTCCTCGAGGGTGCCGGTTTAGGGAGGCGAGTGTCTCTGCCATTGAACTTCGGGCCCCCGGGGGCAGGGAGCTCACCTAAGTCACATCTGCGGCTCTCACGGGACCCTGGAAAGCACCAGATCCTAGCCACTAGACCACCAGGGAGTCCTCTCACAGGTCCTTGAGAGGGCTTTGTCCGTAGTGGGTGTGCGAACAAACTTCCTGAATCAGGTCATCTGGATGGATTAATCCTGCTCACGACATTAATAGTTTAACACGTGAACATCTTCCAAAACGGCACTTTTGTGTTTTATCCAGAAACAAGAACTGTCTGAGAGCAAAGAGTGAGCTAAAATCAACTTGTAAGCTTTCCCAAGCTAGTAAAAAAATTTGACTTTGGGAAACATTTTTGTTATTTTTATGTTAATTAACTTATTTGTGATTGCAAAAATATTTGTATCAGGTATTTTAATGCTACAAGTAAAAGAGAACTTGATGTGAACTGACTTATACGTGAAGGGAGTTTTTGATTCCTGTAATTGAAAAGTCCAGAAGTAGATCACGTTGTTGTTTGTGGAGCTTGGTCCGCAGCCTCAAATCGTGCCGCCGGGACCTGGCTTCTCTCAGTGCCCGTCCTCTGCCTTCCAGCGTGTCCTCCTGCAGCTCCTGCCACTCCCCTCTCAGAGTGACATGGGTACCAGTTCCAGAAGTCACGCTGTTCAGGCAGAGAGTGGGGATCCTCTGGTAGCTCTGGTGATAGTCAGAGAAAGCCTTTCTTCCATGAAGCCGCTGCAGACATCTCACATCTCATTGGCTCAGAATGGGGTACGCACCCATCCCTGAACCCATCACTCTGCTGGGGCAGTGGGGCATGCTGATTGGCTGACAACAGACAGGGTTCATTTGCAGGTGGCTGAAATGAGGAGGGGCAGTGTCCTCAAAGTCTTGGTGCTGACACAGAAGAAAGGGAGTGGACGCTGGGAGAAGACAGTGACAACTGTCACTGTAAGAAATCCATGCACGAAAATGGGCCATGGAGAGAGGGAACGTTCCTGCAATGTTAACTTCAGAGAGGGGCTTTGGTAAGTTTTGGCTGTGTTCTCTTCAGGGATTTTTCCTGTGCATATGTCAATATATATGTTACATACATGTACATTTATATGTGTAGCAAGCTGAACGCCTCATCTCCCACCCTCTCCTCCAGAGGCCCCATTCTAACCCCGGGATCGTGGGCTGTGCTGAGCTATCACTCCTGTGAACAGGTTGTTTATATGGTACAGTTGACATTAGGATGGAGACGGAGTATCCACTGGGGCCTAACATAACATGAACCCTAAAAACAGAGAACTCCCAACTGGAGGCAAAAGGGGAAGTCAGAGGGGTTTAAAGCGCCTCTGCTGCCTTTGAGTGTGGAGGTGGCCAGGAGCCGGGAATGCAGGCAGCCTCTAGAAGCTGAGAAAGATCCTGGCCGACAGCCTGTAAGGAAACAGAGACCTGAGTCCTACAGCCACATTGAGCAGAAATCCGCCAACACCCTGGACGAGCTTGGAAGTAGATTCCAGGGTTCCAGATAAGAGCCCAGGCGGGCCCACTCAGACTTAAAAATTTTTTTCACTTTTTTTTTTTATTGTTGTTCAAGTACAGTTGTCTCCATTTTCCACCTACCACTCCTCCCCATCCCAGCCATCCCCAATTCCCACCCTTGATCCTTCCCTGCTTTGGCTTTCTCCATGTGTCCTTTATACATGTTCCTGAAAATCTTTCCCCCTTTCCCCCCATTATTACCTCTGCCCCCCTCTCTGGTTACTGGCAATTTGTTCTTAATTTCAATGTCTCTGGTTGTATTTTGCTTGCTTGTTTGTTGATTAGGTTCCATTTATAGATGAGATCATGGTATTTGTCTTTCACCGCATGGCTTATTTAACACAATGCTCTCCAGTTCCATCCATGCTGTTGCAAAGGGTAGGAGTTCCTTCTTTCTTTCTGCTGTGTAGTATTCTGTTGTGTAAATGTACCATGCTTTTTGATCCATTCATTTACTAATGGGCACTTAGGCTGTTTCCAGCACTTGGCTATTGTAGATTGTGCTGCTATGAACATTGAGGTGCATAGGTTCTTCTGAGTTGGTGTTTTAGACTTAAAATTTTTTTCTTTTATTGATTCCAGAGAGAGGGAAAAGGAGGGAGAAAAAGAGGGAGACAAATATTAATGTGAGAGAGAAACATTGATTGGTTGCCTCTCACACATGACCTGGCTGGGGACTGAATCCACAATCCAGGCATGTACCCTGACAGGGAATCGAACAAGTGACCTTTTGGTTTCTGGGATGATGCCCAACCAACTGAGCCACACCAGCCAGGGCCCCACTCAAACTTTTAAACTACACAACTGTGAGATAATAAATGGTGTTGTTTTAAGCTGCTCTGCTTATTTGGTGATTTGTTATGCAGCAATAGAAAACTAATGAAATACAGAACCTTTATTTGATTAAAAAGGGATTACCCTATACCTGATATTCTGCAACTCTTAACTTTTTTCCCCACTTAGTTTATCTTGAACATCTTTTTAAGTTAGAACATATAGCTTTGACTCCTTTAAAAAAAAGATTTTATTGATTTATTTTCAGAGGAAGGGAGGGAGAAAGAGAGGGAGAGAAACATCAAAGTGTGGTTGCTTCTCACGCCCCCTACTGGGGACCTGCCAGAGCAACTCAGGCATGTGCCCTGACTGGGAATCAAACCAGCGACACTTGGGTTCACAGGCCGGTGCTGAATCCACTGACCGACACCAGCCAGGGCAATTTTAACTCCTTTTTATGCTTACATAATATTTCATTTTCTGAGCTATGCCATAATTTGCTTAGCCATTCCCCTATCGATGTATTATTTTCAGGTGCTCAGTATTAGGAATAATAACTCAGAGAATACCCTTTATATTCTGTGTGTAGACTTCCCTCAGTACTTTTAGGTAGGCTAACCCCAAGAATTGCTGAAAGGGCCAGTGTATTTACATTTCAATGAACACCACCACCAACAGCTCTCTAAAAGTGTTCCGTTGATCTTCCTTCTGTGAAGGAGAGGGTGCCTTTCTCCCCCCTGAGACTATGAATCTTTTCCACTGTAAAGTGCACACAACAAAATTCCCTACAGTGGCCATTCTGAAGGGCTCAGCTCAGTGGCATCAAACACAATCACACTGCTGCGTACCTATCACCGCCGTCCGTGTATGCAACTCGCCGTCTTCCCAAACTGAACTTCTGCACCCGCTCAGCAATAAGTAACTCCAATGTACCTTCCCCCCTGGCAGCCGCCATTCCACTTCGTGCCTCTGCGATTCTGACTACTACTCTAGGTACCTCACATGAGTGCGATCATGCAGTCCTTGTCCTTTGGCGCTGGCTTGTTTCATTGAGCATCACAGCCTTGGGTTTGTCCATTTTATAACGCATCAGGATTTCCGTCCTTTTTGAGGCTGAATAATACTCCACTGTGTGTGTGTGTCTGGGCTCTAGGAGAAAGAGGGCCAGAGAGGTCTCTCGCAGGCTTCCGGGTCTCCTTTCAGCAGGAGAGGTGCTCTCGGCCTCTCCTCTCAGTCTCGCTGTGCAGGAAGACCCTTCGGGCAGATCCCAAAGGGGACCGCGGTGGCTATGCCTGGAACCTGTGCAAAGTGTTAAGGGAAAATGTGGCGCCTGAGTGGGGTGAGATAGTAAGAAGGTAGGAAAATTCCTTGGCAAGTGGAATGGGGAAATAGACAGGTAGCTGAACAAACTGGCTGAACAATTTACAGCCGGGTACAGAAGGTCACCTCCCTGGAGATAACACCTAGGCCTCAGTTGTATTTCAGCTCCAGGCCCAGAAAAGCAGCAAACCCAGGTGGGTGATGCCAGGACTAACTTCGATGACTAAAGAGCCCCTGCCCTGTCACTGACCAATTAGTGGAGACCAGGACCCTGACAGGACACACCTGGAAATCTGATGAATATTCTTTTTATTGTTAATTTTTTAAATCCTCACTCAAGCATATTTTTTCATTGCTTTTAGAATGAGAGGAAGAAAGAGAGGGAGAGAGAAACATCGATGCAAGAGAAGCATCAGTTGATTCCATCTTACATGTGCCCAGACAGGAATCAGGACTCAAACCTGTACCCCAGACATGTGCCCTGACTGAGAATCAAACCTGCAACCTTTCAGTTATGGGGTGAATCTCTATCCAGCTGAGCCACACCGGCCAAGACAGCTGATGAACATCCTGTTAAGATCCTTCCCTAAGATCTCCAGAGGAGGAGAGAGGGCCCCTGGGAGCCTTGTTGTTGAAACTGCCTCAGGACAGCGGAGGGAACGATGGCAGCCTCACCAAAGGGAAGAGAAACTTATTCTTACTGAAAGCGTGCCAGCTACTATTCCTACAGGGACCAGTGGCTTTCCAGGGGAGACTAGTCAAGTCAGGGTATCTGCCGGAGCCCTGGCTCTGTGGCCAGTGACGTGACAGGCACGAGGTGGTAGTGAGTCAAGGGCAGAAGGCTGGCTGTCTTACTGAGGAGATGTAATAAACGCCTTCATCGACCAGGAAGCTCAATCTCAAGAAACTGTGGTTACAAAACCCCCAAATTTAGTGGCTTAGGACAACAAATGTTTGTTTCCTGCCCAAGCTTATGTGCATGGTGGGTGGCCAGGGGCTCTGCTCATCACAGTGATCTGTGGTGCTGGCTGACACACAGCCACCATCTTGAACATTGTCATTCACCATGCCAGGGGCAAAGAGAACTCTGGAATGCCTCATAGTGCCTGGCGAATGCTCCAGAGGGCAAGGGACACACTCTACTTCTGCTTGGATGTATCTTCCAGGCATCGCCCACCTACATACAAGGAGGCAAGGACATGCAGTTCCGCCACTGACCAGAAGGTGGAGACTGGGAGCGAAGCGCAGAAGCGGTGGTGCTGAGCCCTGGGATCCCCACGCCTCCTTCCCTGGTGGCTTCAGTTTGCTGAATGTGAGCGCCACTGCGGTTCAGTGTCTTCGCACCCCAGGCCCCACACCCTACAGGTGTTTCTGTCTCTGTTGAAGAAGGCGCTCCTTCAGTACAGGCCTACTAAACAACCCCAACCTGCTGTTATTTCTCGGAGCACCAAATACCTGGGCTTTACTGCATCTTAACTATTGTCTCTCACTATTCACACTTACTGTGTGACTGTGCCCCACTGGAATGTAAGCTCCATGGGGACAGACCCTATGTTTGGTTATATTCACCTTCCTATCCTAGTGCCTCTCGGAGCTCCGGACACAGAGTGGGCATTTGATTAATATTTGCTGAATAGATGGACGTGGTCTGAGGCTGGGTGGTGGGGCGGGGTGTGCCATGCTGACTGGTTGGGGGGATTATCCAGGAGGTGGTCTGAGCAACTGCTGGGAGGGACCCCCTCCTGGGGGAAGAGGGGACCAGCTCAGAGCTTGGGTCTGCAGCACAGCCCCAGCATTTTGGGCTGCCCCAAGTGTGGGACAGTCCTAAAAAACAGCCAGGTGTGTCCCCAGCCCAGGCCCCAGGGACTCTTGACCAAGTCCCAGGGACAGACGCCTGTGAGTAAACACTTAAAGAGATGCTTCAGCTAAAGCGCCGTGACATGTTGGTTCACGTGGCTGAACAAACTGAGGAGACAGAGCAGCATGAGGGCTTCTTCTCATTTCAGGATGCACCCTTGGTGCCTTGGGGTGTCAGGTGCCAGGGGGCAGACACGGTCCTGGCGGAGAGGGCCACATGCATCAAGACCCGATGGCAGCGCAGAGGGCACAGTGCCCATCACCACACTGAGAATAGATGTCGTTGGAGGGCAATTTGAAAGAGGTATGACGTCCTGCAATGGCCTGTGAGGTACGGGACAACACAACATGGTTAAATGTCACCATCCTGAATTTATTCACCTGGTGGTGTTCCTGGGGAAGCTCAGGTTAGTAATGGAAAAAATGTAAATACAAGTAAAAGGCTGACAGGAAGCATACCAAGTGGTTGATAATGCCTATTTTTTGGTAGAATTATGTGTGATCATTACATATTGCCTCTGTACTTAAAAAAAGGGGGGGGGAGGGGCCGGACAAATAATGACTTCCTCCCCCTCCTCAAATATACTAGCAAACAAGAAGCTACTAGAAAACAATTCAAGTTAGTATAGATTCAAATATATTAGCAAACAAGAAGCTATTAGAAAACAATTGAAGTTAGTGTAGATTCTGCCCTGTTTTGGTTGTGTGGTGAGGCAGGGCTTGTGTGAATCAACAGTACTCAGGGAGGAGCAGGAAACCCCAAATGGTGGGGGGTCAGCCTGAGGAATAAGATTCCGGAAGGGTGAGAGCAGTGTCCCCAGTCCTGTCACATGAGGGGGCACTGGATGTGGCAAGGGTCCAGTGCCTGGACACCCAGCAGCAAAAGCCAACATCCAGGCGAGGCCTCAGGTTGTCTGGGAGGGAGCCGGTAGGCGTGAGGTGGGGTTGGGGGAGAGGCGAGGGCTCCGAGGGGCTGGAGGAACCTGCTTTGAAGCCCTCTGGATCCAAGGTCATGTCAACCCTAGAGGCCAGAGGTGGAAGTTGCCATGACTTTGCAGCTTCTCAGAAGAGGAGACCATGTAAGGGTGGTGCTGGGATGGGGGAGCTGTGACAAGTGGTGCGAGGGGGAGAACAAAAGATGGGTGCAGAGGAGAAAGGTAATGTATGAGAATTAACCTCTGAGAGCAGAGGCCTGGGCCAGGGCCGGCCCCCCCTTGTGGTCTGGAACCCTGAGAAACCAGTCATGGGTGGAGAGGTGCTAATGCCCCGAAAAGCGACCGATCTCTCCTTTGTGTCACACTCTGTGACTCGGTTGGTTGTTGGCTCGTGGTCAGGACCACATCCTCAGGTCTGATGAGCAAGGAGAGGTTAAAGGGTCAGTCCTCACCATCTGATCTGTCTTTAGTTGGCCACAGCGGTGCATGCAGGAGCTTCTGTCCAAGACACAGAACAGGTGCATCTGTCGCTTCTCGACCAGGCTTATTGGGCTGACTGAGCACCAGAACTCATGAACTGTTTCTGTAGCATCTGTTGTAGAAAGTATCCAGGGGTGCGTCCAAAATGGTGAGAGGAAACTATACCATGTGAGGCTCCTTCTAGTCATCCATCCATTTATTCCGTCCGTCCTGTGGATTCCCTCCTTCATTCCTCGGTGCAAACCAACTCTACCCACCCATCCAAAAGGACACCAGGAGGGTCACTTTCCTGATGGCTGTCATGGTTTCACAGTTGTATACATGTGACAAAACTCATCAAATTGTGCACCTTACATGTATGCAGGTGACTTGACTTCAATCATATTTCAAGAAAATTGGAAAAAAGAAAAGTAATTAGTGTGTATTAGCAGGTCAAAACAGACAACAAACATCTATCAACTGGAGAATGAATAAATTATGAAATAGTCAAACAATGAAATAATGGTCAGCAACAGACAAGAACAAACTCTTCACACGCACAACAATGTGCGTGAATCTCACACACATTAATGGTGATCTAAAAAAGTCAGACACGGGAGAATCCCTTCTCTATGATTCTATTTATGCACATTTCCAAACCAGAGAAAGTGGAACTGCCGTGTTGAAGGGTGTGCGCTCAGATGGTGAAACTGCAGAGAAAACCCAGGACGTGAATGTCGTTCAGGTCAGGGCAGGATGAGCTTAGAGGCGCAGAGAGGAGAGGGGGAGGGCTTCTGGGACGCTCGCATGTCTCTCGGTCTGGGTGGTTTTTACACGGGTATTTGCTTCGCAATGAACCACTGAGCTTCCATTTTGTTTTGTGCACATTTCTGCATGTGCTTTACATTTTATAATTAAGAAAGGAGCAGCCCTAGACAGGTGGCTCAGTTGCTGGGACTGTAGTCCTGTACACCCAGAGGCATGGGTTCGATCCCCAGTCAGGGCATGTACCTAGGCTGTGGATTCAGTCCTTGGATTGCACACAGGAGATAACCAATCGATGTTTCTTTCTCTTTCTCTCTCTTTCTTCCTCTCTCTGTAAAAAATCAATGAACCTATCCTCAATTAAAAAAAAAAAAAGAACGGAGCAATGGATATGTATTATGCTTATATAGAAAAATGAAATAGAAAGTTTTAACAGTAGTTTCCTCTGAGAAGGGAGATTACGAAGCAGTGGGAAAGTGGGGGCTTATAAATTGTTTTCTTATGCTTTTCATAACTAAAAAATTAAACTTTTAAATGCTGTTCATAAGTAAATACAAAAATTTAACTCATAAACACGTGGATGATAAAGCAAGGAAGGGCGGACGCGGGGGGCCAAGCAGAGAAGACAGATCAGGCAGGACGGCCTGTGTGCGCGCGCATGTGTGTGCGTGGGCAGGGAGATGGGATGAGGAGACAGAGGGGAACTCAGGGAATTTCAAAGCGTCAGAAAGACTTGATTTGCTAATGCTCGCTTTGAAGACGGAGAGGGCAATGAGTCAGCTTTAGCCGAAAGAAAGAAGCCTTTTGGTACTGGGAATGCCTCTGCCCCTAAACCTCACATTTCCATGACCTTGCTTGCCCGCAAAAACAGAAGAGGACAGAGAGATGGCCTTGGGGTCAGCCTCCCACGTCCCGTGTGAGTGCATCCAGTTGCAGAACTGATTTCACATCGGCCCAATGTGCAGTGACTGCTGGGAAGTGTGAGTGGAACTGCCCAACCTCCTGGCCAGAAGGAAGGAAAAACGGACGGGGAGAGTCGCTTGAAGGTCTTTATCTTCATCTTGCTTTCCTCTCCAGCACACATTTTGGGTGGTAAGCAGCTGCTGAGAGTTCTTATGTGTGTGTGTGTTTCAATTTGGTAAAAATGTTTACGTTTGTATCTTCAAGTTGGCAGAGTTATCTCAGTTACATAAGTTTGCATTCATTTTACTTTTGAGTTAATAACAAATTAACATTTGTAATATGCAATGTTCCCAAACAGGTATAAACACTTTTTTGGAATTATTTTCTTTTTATTTATTTACTTTTTAAAATATACAATCTTTACTATATTTTTCCCATTACCAGTCAGTCCCCTTACAGGAATTATTTTGTTTTTAAAAGAAAACGTTACTTAGTAAATAATATCGTAGTCCCAAAAGATATATTATGAAAATGTGTGAAAGTTAGTGGGGGTGAGGGAGTGGAGGCTGTTCCGAGACATCATTCTGTCCCATTTTAAACAAATTATGATTCTTCTTGTACTTGTAAGTTTTTTTTTTTTAAAGATTTTATTTATTTATTTTCAGAGAGAGGAGAAGGGAGGGAGAAAGAGCAATGTATGGTTGCCTCTCACATGGTCCTCATTGGGGACCTGGCCCGCAACCCAGGCATGTGCCCCAATTGGGAATCGAACCGGGACCCTCTGGTTCCCAGCCCGCACTCAATCCACTGAGCTACACCAGCCGGGATGTACTTGTAAGTTTTGATTAGTTTTAATGTTAAAACTAAGTTGTTAAAACATTAGCAAATGATTATTGATACCGGCTTTTCCATTCGCTCCGGATTATGAATTGTAAGGGAACAAAGCAGCTCTCTCAGTGGACAAATGGGACCACAGGCAATGGGACGACGACTCAAACAAAGTCAGCCTGTGACAATTAAACCACTCACCTGAGCGATGAGAAAACTGCCAACAAAGTGCGACCGAGGAACCAAGGAACGTCCGCCTCAAAACTCGCGGGAGCCGGCACTGTAAGTAGCAGGATGCCTGTTGGAAGCAGTGAGCACGGTGACCAGGTGCCAAGGAACAGGTTAGCGGGCGTGGGCAAGAGTGTTTTTTAGAGCTCCCGTTATAACGGAAGCGGGATAAACAGGGCAAATACACGAGTCTCATTCATATGTGCAGTTTTTCTAAGAGCCTGTACCAAGGTCCTAACTCCTGGCCAGAGGCTATAAAAGTCATAAATGGAATCGTCACTGTGGAAATGACAGCCAGTCCCCCTGAGTGCTGGTGTAGAAGGGACAAAAAAGCACACACGTTCTGTGCCTTCAGGCTGGGTCTCCCAAAACAGAAACAAGGACTGAAACCCAAATATAGTTACTCTAAAGAAATAAAAATGTTTCTGAGACCCAAATGAAAACTTGCTGATTTTAGAGAAATTCAGATAATAATCTACAGGAGCTGTCAGAAAACTGGGTAATACAAAAAGCCTTAAGTAAAGGAAATATAATAATTTGAGTAAATAGGCAGATGTAGTATTTAGCAAACCTAATGCCCAATAACAGGACAAAACATCTGCAATAGGATATAATGGCAATGTTTACCAAAAGTAAAAGATCTATGAAGGCTAGTGAAATGTAAAATACTCATAGTTTTTCTTGGTGTTTTTCCTTCTCATTTTGAGTGTGAGGATTTTAATTATATTTTCCCAAGTATAAGCAAGAATAGCAGACCTACCGTGAGGGGCTGGTTTGCTTCACATCACCAGGACACACAGAGCAATTTTCTAAAGAAAGAGCAGTTGCTTTTCAGTGACATTTCGGGCAGCCTGCTGAAGTGCATCAGGATAATACCCTGCTTCCCTGTATTTTCATCCTCTGCTTTCTCCACGGGGTCGTTCTTAGTCAATAAATTTCCTATTTATTTCAGTTTTAGTGCCTTCAATCATCTTACTTTTGACTCTTTGCATTTCATTTCATTGTACCAAGATGCCATGCAGATAACATCTGAGTCGTAGGAACCAGCTCCCCAGGCCCCCTGGGCATGCTGCAATGCTGCATCCTCGCCCTTCGAAATTCTTCCTGAAGCTGTTTGTAGAGATACATAAAAGATGACTTGGAGCTCTGACCAGTGTGGCTCAGCTGGTTGGGCATCCTCCTGCAAAGCGAAAGGTCACAGGTTCCATTCCTGGTCCAGGCATATGCTCAGTGCTTGCTGTTCTGTCCCCAGCTGGGGTGTGTACGTTTCTCTCTCTCCCCCATCCATGATGTTTCCTTCAGCTCTCTTTCTCCCTCTCTCTAAAAATGAATAAATAAAGCCTTTTAAAAAATGGCTTGGAAAAACAGAAAGCTCTGCTTATGGTTGGAAAGTGATGAAATTTTTCCATATTAATGTTTATTTATTAACTTTATTAATTTTTTGTGGTTTTCAAATTGTTGTTCAGTTACAGTTGTCCCCATTCGCCCCACCAACCCTTACTCTCCCCTGCCCTCCCCACCCCTCACCGCCCACACACAGCCCTTGTCCTTGCCCATGGGCCCTTCATACATGTTCCTTGACTTGACCCTTCCCCTTCTTTCCCCATGTTACCCCCTCGGCCCTTCCCTCTGGTCACTGTCAGTTTGTTCTTTATTTCCATGGCTCTGGTTCTGTTTTGCTCACTTGTTTTGTTGATTAGGTTCCACTGATAGGTGAGATCACGTGGTATTTGTCTTTCACCACCTGGCGTATTCACCGGCTGGCTTTATTTTTAGTTCTAACAAAATTTAAAATGAGGATTACAGTGTTATATTTTATTTATCAAAATAATTTCAGTACTATTTGATTTATTATTTAGTATAGAAAGTATGCTTTATGTATACTTTTGGTATATAATATTTTACAGTATATGAAATATCTGAAGTACGATTTTAAACTAACATAGCATCAAGGAAAATCTGAAAGAGAAAGCTGCAGTTGTCAAATGACGAGGTGTCACTACAACACTAGACATTCAGGCCAACGAGACAGAACAGATCGTTCAGAGTTTGATCTTATTACATACAACTTAACACATGATAAAACAAGCATGTCAGATCAGTAGGGAGGATGAGAGGAAAATATGCTCAACAGTTTTAGATGAAACAAGCAGCATTTTGAAAAGAAGGAATTTTGAGCACTTCATACCTTACTAAAATGAATTCTAGAGGACTAAAGCGTTACATTAAAAAATATATAACCACAAAAAATGAGAAAAATTAACTATTTCTAGGTAAATGGGTAATGACAACTTTAGAAACTGGAAAAAATCACAAAGAAAGAGACATTTTTGACTACAGAACATTAAACATTTCTATGCATAAGAAAAAAATTACTGAAGTTTAAAAGTCGACCAAGAAGTGACAAAATACTTGGAACAAATATATCATACCATTAATATATTTATTACATAAAGAATTCTTACAAATTGAAAAGAAAGTAAAGTCCAATGGGTAATGGGCAAGGGATACACACAAAAATTTTCTCCAAGTAAATTTAACAGTTAAAAAATATGGAAAAATATTAAACTTAATTTGTAGTGTAAGTGGGAATTAAAACTAGTTGCTGTTTTTAATAGCAAAAACTCATTACGTTTGCAGATTAAAGACTGATAATATTTAAAGCTGCTGCAAGTGCAGGAACTTGCACTGTTGGTGTGCACTGAGAGAGTCCTTTTGGAGAGGATTTGATAATGTTCATTAGGAACCATAAAATTGTTTGTAACTTAAGAATTTTTTAGACAATCTTTTTATGAAGATATGATTTACATGTAATGAAATGTATAGTTCTTTTTCCCCATTTTTTTATTGTTCAATTATAGCTATCCCCGTTTTCCCCCCATTACTCTCCCCTGCCCTACCCATCCCCATCTCCTACATTCAATCCTCCCCCGCTTGTCTTTGTGACTTGGTGAAATGTATAGTCCTTTTTTTTTTAAGATTTTATTTATTTATTTTTAGACAGAGGGGAAGGGAGGGAGAAAGGGAGGAAGAAAAACATCAATGTGTGGTTGCCTCTCATGTGCCCCCTACCGGGGAGCTGCCTTGCAACCCAGGCGTGTGCCCTGACTGGGAATTGAACCTGTGACCTTTTGGGTCACAGTCCGGAGCTCAGTCCACTGAGCCACACCAGCCAGGGCTGAAATGTATAGTTCTTAAGTGTGCAGTTTGATGAGCTTTATTTCAGCTTGATGAGTTTTTATAGATGCATACACCCATGCAATTCACACCCCAATGAAGAGCCGGAACATTTCATCACCCCAGAAAGCCCCGTTGTGCATGTCCCCAGTTCTCCTCACGGTCTCCTCTCATCTCCTACCATTTTCCTGTGTTTTTTTCACCACAGATACATTTTGTTCTGGAACTTTGTATACATGGGATTTTACGGAATGCAGTCTTTTGTGTCTGACTTCCTTTTGCTCAGCGTTTGGGCTTCACCTATTCTGTTACGTTTCAGTAGTGCATTCCTTTTCACTGCCAAGTAGTGTTTGCTGTATACCTTAATTTGTTTGTTCACTTATCTGTTGATGGGCATCTGGGTTATTTCTAATTTTTGACTCTTATGAAAAAGTTTTTTAACATTCTCTTTCTTTGATTTTTTTATGATGGTAAAATATGTATAACATAAAATTCACTATTTTAAGCATTTTAAATGTACAATTTGTTGGCATTTGTTACATTTAAAATGTTGTGCAACCATCATCACTATCTATTTCCAGAAAACCTTTCATCATCCCACACAGAAACTCTTGTCTCTTCTCCCCGCAGGCCCTGGTAACCTCTCATCTGCTTTCTGTCCCTATCAGTTTGTCTGTCCTAGACATTCCTTGTAAGTGGTATCATACACCGTTCATTTCACTTAGCGCAATGCTTTCAAGGCTCATCTACATTGCGCAGGTTTCAGAACTTTGTTCCTTCCTACGATTGACGACTTTGCATTGTGTGTGTAGATCGCATTTTGTTAGCCCATTCACCCGCTGATGGGCACTTGGGTTTATACTTTTGGCTATTGTGAACTCTGCTCTTATGAACACTGATGTACAAAATGTATTTTGTATGTGTTTGAATCCCTATTTGTAATTCTTCCGAGTATATTTCTAGGAGTGTCATTGCTGGGCCATATGTCTGCGAACACCCTTGTACAGTCTTTGTGTGCACATATATTTCCCTCTAGTGCGGGTGAAAATGCAAGTGTGGAGTTGCTGGGTCCTAGGGCAGGTGTAGGCTTCGCTCCATGCAAAACCGTCAATCCAAGTTTCGAAGTGACTGCGCCGTCTTTTTTTTTTTTTAAGATTTTATTTTTATTTATTTTTAGAGAGAGGGGAAGGGAGGAAGAAAGAGAGGGAGAGAAACAGCAATGTATGGTTGCCTCTCACATGGCCCTCACGGGGACCTGGCCTGCAACCCAGGCATGTGCCCTGACTGGGAATCGAACTGGGACCGGTAGGTTCCCAGCCCGCGCTCAATCCACTGAGCTACCCCAGCCAGGGCTCATGACTGCGCCGTCTTATACTCTCACCAACAATACTTAAAATACTAATTGCTCCACATCCTCATCAACATTTGATGGGGTTTGTCTTTTTTTCCCCTCTGTATACCAAGTGTTCAATATGATTTTTAACATCTTACAACAACCGTGCATAATAGGCATTATTATTTATTTTTAAATTGAGATTTGATTGACCTCACATCATACTAGTTTCAGGTGTACAACATAATGATTTGATGCTTGTGCATATTGTGAAATGATCACCACAGTAAGTCTAGTCAACCTTTATCAACATGCACAGTTATACATTTTTTCCTATGATTTACTCTCTTAGCAATTTTCAAATATACAGTACAGTACTATTAACTATAGTCGCCACGCTGTATGTTACATCCCCAAGATTTATTTATTTGTAACTGAAAGTCTTGTATCTTTTGACCACCTCCATGCATCCCCACCCCCATAACTACCAATCTGTTTTCTGTTTCCTTGAGCTTTATTCTTTAGACTCCACATGTGAGGTCATGTCTTTTTGTTAAGTCTTTCCTTCCTTCCTTTCTCTCTCACACACTCTCTCTCTCTCTCTTTCTGGAAAGAAAGGATGAAAGACAGGGAGATAAACATCAATATGTGGTTGCTTTTCATGCACCCCCCACTGGGGACCTGGCCCACAACTTAGGCATGTCCCTTGACTGGGCATTGAACCCACGACCTTTTAGTTCACAGGCTGGCACTCAGTCCACTGAGCCACACCAGCCAGGGCTTGTCTTTTTAATTATAGTCATTTTGATGCCATTATCTCATAGTTTTTATATACAATTACCTCATGATTTAGGATATTGAGCCCTTTTTCAAGTGTTTATTGGTTATTCTTATTTTCCTTTGTGAAGTAACTGTTCAAATGCTGAGCCCATTTAAAAAATTGTATTGCAGCCCGGCTGGTGTAGCTCAGTGGACTGAGCGCGGGCTGGGAACCAGAGGGTCCCGGTTCGATTCCCAGTCGGGGCACATGCCTGGGTTGCGGGCCAGGCCCCCAGTGAGGGCCATGTGAGAGGCAACCATACATTGCTCTTTCTCCCTCCCTTCTCCTCTCTCTGAAAATAAATAAATAAAATCTTTAAAAAAAAAATTGTATTGCTTTGTTATTATTGAAGCAATAGTTGCTACAATAAAGAGCTCACAAATAGACCTGCACTTATACAGTCAGTTGATTTCTGAGCAAGGTGCCAAAGCAATTCAATGGGAAAAGGAAAATATTTTCACAAATTGATCTGAAGCAATGGAACTTCAGCCTTGTTCACTTGAGATGAATCATAGACCTAAATGTAAAAATTAAAACTGCAAAACCCCAAGAAGGAAACAAGAGGATATCTTTATGACCTTGGAGAAAGCAAAGAGTCCTTGAAGAAGATGCAAAAAGCAGTAACTTTCACACAGGGATTCCTGGGGTTCCGGGCCTGACTTGCAATGTCCAGTCCATTGTTGCAGGCCGCTTTACACCTGGTCCATGAGCACTGATTTGTGGAGAACTAACCCCCACCCATTTCTCGGCAGGGTCGGATATGGGCAGGACGCCGCTGCACAGCAGCAGGCGACCAGGGGCAGTTCACCCCAAATCTAGCTTATGGCTTGCATGATGTGGCTGTGGAAATTCTCACTTGACCTCTGAAAAACAAAGGCCTGTTCCCCCACCTAAAAGGGTTAAGGCCATTTAGCAAACTAGCAACCTGAACACTAAAAGCAAGAAGCAACTGCTAATTGCTAGAGAAGCCATTTACTAAGAAATGTCTTATACAGTCTTTCCAAAGCTAGAAATTCACTACTGAGCAGGAATGTTTTATTACTAGGAAAGTTAGAAAGCTTTTAGCTGAAAATAGTAGATTTTAGTAAAAGGTTAAAAACAATAGATTCACATCTCAGAAAAATGTAAATAGAACCTTCCTGTCGCCTGATAGGCAGCCAAACATCTAAGCCCTGAGGAATGTGGCTAATGGTTAAGAATGTCTTTGCCTATGTGTCAGTCCTCTTGAATCTCAAAGGTACAAAGAGCAACCTCTGCATACATCTTTAACTCAGAGAGATTTAAGACTTTGAAAGTGTATGTTTAGCCATTAACTAGGACCTAGAGTTTTGTAGTTTAATACTGTTTCCTGGCTAATAGATAGACTAGCAAACCTCCTTATCTTAGCATCCATTTGTTTAATCCTAGGTGAAAATTAAAGTACTCTTGTATGTCAGCCTTTTAGAGCTGTTAATGATTTGTAGTTTTTTCTACTGGTTGTAAAAAGAAACTTTTTAAAAATAAAGGAGATTTTGCTGTGGTTGTTCAGTCAGTGGCAGAGGGCAAAGACTCCTGACTGGCCTCCAGCATTCGGAAAGAGAGTGCTGGATTATTTTTTTATTTTGAATTGGCCTCTATCATCTCTCCTTCGGGGAAACCTAAAAACTCAGAGTGTTGTAAAGGCCGGACCTTTGCAGTCCATGGAACCCACGAGTAGGAAGACAGCAGGTCCTGCCAAGGTGCTCTTCACATGGGGCCCTTGAGGCTGGGTGAAGCCTTGTGACTAACAATGGGGGCTCTGTCCTGTACCCCTCGACACCCCAGGCAAGGACTTCATGGAATATCTGGTCTTACTGAACACCCCACAACAAAGAAAGACATGAGTCACCTTCCGGGACCTTCTCCATTTAGTTGATGTGGTTTTCTCACATTAGACCAAGGTGTCCGCAAGTGTTCCAAGCAGAGAAGGCCCGCTGACGGGAGGCAGGCATTACAGAGGCACATGCACTAGAGACAGTGCCTAGAGACAGAGATACTGTGGAGAGGGGGAAAAACTTGGGGTCTGGAGTCTGACGAGTCTGGGTTCAAATCCTCGGACCTCTCCTTTTGGAGCTGTGTGCCCTTGGGCAATTCACTAGATCTCTCTGAGTTTGACATCAGTTGTCTGAGGGCTGTTTTAGGCGTGGCGGGGAGGTGCTGACGGCAGAGGCAGCCCTGCCCTCAAGCAAGACCCGCGACTCAACTTTCCACAACAAGCTCCTTTTCTTAACTTCCCCGCTTCACTACCAGTGCCGCAGCCTCCCAGGCCCCAAATATTGTCAAGCTGCTCGCTTCTCTCTCCTATTTCCTGTATCCGATAAACTACAAAGTCCCAGCAATTCTTCCTCTAAAATGCCTTTTAGCAAGAAGTCCTGTGTAGCGGGTACTGACATTGCTGACGTGACTCCTGTTCCTTGTCATTCTTCCTGGCAGAATTCCAATTTATTCAATGGGGCAAAGGCTTCCTTTCCTATAGCCCTTTGCCGCTGTGAAGCTACTGAGATGTCCCGGTGATGGGTAAGCTGGAGTTTCTAGGCAAGGTTTGCTTTTCTTATACTGGCACCGCCCCTTCCTACTTCAGTCTGTTTTTTTCCTTGGGATGAGGCCCTGAGGTGTGGAGGGGCCTCAGCAGGCTTCTTGAGATCACGAGGCACGCAGCCTGAAGAAGCTGTTCCTGTCACCCACCTAGACATTTGCATGAACCATCCAGGGGCTCCCAGTCCTTCTCTGCAAGTGGGAGTGTCAAAGGGACCACTGGAGTCCCCACATCACAGGACTGCAGCCGTGGTTCATCCCTAAAGTACAACATTAGGCCACCGGGGGAAACGATGGAGAAAATGCCAATTTGTGGACATGAAAAGATGTTCCTGATATTTTGTTAAATTTAAAAAGCTGTTTAAAAATAATTTTTTATCATATACAGTTATACATAAACAAGTGCTTATTTATAAATATATGTATTTAAAAGTGTAAATGGATATTCCTGTAAACATTGAGCAGGCTTATTTATATCTATCTGGTGAGCTTATAAGTCATTTCACTTATTTTTTTTCTTACTAATCTGATTAACTGTTTTTTCAATAAAAATAAGAGACAGAAAGTGCTTAAAATGCTTACATTCAATGCTCCTTAGTTTGGTATTCAGTGGCTACCGCAATGGGCAAAATAAAGGTGGCGTGCTTGTGTGTGTGGACGTGCAGTTTGAGAGTGTGTGACTGTGAGTAAGTGCATAGATGTAAGCGTATGGATGTTTGGGAGTGTATGTGTGTCTGAGTGCCTGAGCGTGTGTGAATTTGTGAGTGCTTTGGAGAATGTGTGACTGTGAGTCAGTGTGACTATGTATAAGCAAGTGATGTGAGTGAGTATGAGTGTGTGTGGTGAGTGTGTAAGTGTGTCTGCCTCCCTGGGGTTGAGGTGAACGGCCAGAAAGGATTCAGGGGACCCCACCATTCTTGGTTCCATCCCGGGGCCCAGGACAGAAGATGAGAACAAGGACCCCAGCCTGCTCCGGGGAGGGCCTGGCTGTCTGCTCTTTGTTTCTATGGCAGCTGCTGCCCAGGCTCCAGCGGCTGCTAGGCCAGTCACCCTCCTGGTCACACCAGCCTGAGAAGGTGACCGGATCAGCTATTGTCACTCAATCTTTAAAGGAACTCCTTTACCCAAAAGTTTTGTGGCTGAAGACATTTGGGAAAGGCTGCGAATTCAGCTTTGAGGATCCACAACACATACTGGCAAGTTAAAGGTGCTGAGAAGTCCCGTGGAAGTAAACCCGGTGAACCCCGCTAGACCAGCACTTCCTCCTGAGGACGGGACCCCCTCTGCACTCCCCCAACAGCACCTTTTAACCTCCCTCAGACCCAGTTTTCACAGAAGCTGCTGTGGGGCATGGTGAGCCATGAAAACTGCCTGCATCCGCCTAGCACATGGCAGGCTGCCAAGCTTCCTCACACCCACAAAGATGCCGCCTTGGAGCCCAGTGGGCAGGCAACGCTGAGCTCATTTTACAGGGAAGGGGGCTGGCGACCCAAGAGGTAGAGCATCTTGCTCAAGGTGCCTCAGCTTTAAAAAGGCCTGCCTGCCTCGGGACTCCATCCTCTTTCCTGCTCACAGAAGCTAGTGTGGAGCAGGGTGCTGAATGGGCTCAGGAAAGATGAAATGTTTTAGGCACGAAGGCTGTGCTGAAGCTGAGGACACAGCCATGATGGGACTCCTGGGGAGGCGGATGGGGTCGAAAAATTAGCGATGATGCTGAAGGGGCCTGGGATGGGAGATGCTGAAGGGAGGGTTCCGACTGGTCTTGGCTGGGTCTGTCTGCCATCTCAGCAGCCAGAAGTGAAGGGCCCTAAAGGAGGTAGAAGCTGAGTTCTAGTCCCCCGACCCACTCAGCTCAGACAGCTCTAGTAGTGTGTGCGTGCGTGCGCGCACGCGTGTGTCTAGGGGAGAGGGAACGATAGGGAGTATAGAACCTCTAAGGTACCACTCCTTCCCCCCCGCCCCGTCCTCCCCACACTGGTGGTGGTGTTTGTGGTAAACCCTGTGACATGGGGAAGCGGCCCACCAGAAGAGAAGGATGTGGCAATGCCGGGCAGCTGGCTTCTCAGCCTCCATAAAACAGGGTGTGGGGGATACATTGGCAGCTGCCCCACCATGGCCTCCTGGGCTCTCCTGCTCCTTGCCTTGGCGCTCCTGGGCTCCCCAGGTAAGGACAGTCGCCTCAGTGAAGATGCTGACGGCTCCCCCAGTCCCTCAGCAGCTTTCTCATCACAGAAGCCTTTCCCACTGAACCTGGCGCAGCCGCAGCCTGTCAGTGACCCGGCTGATGGGGAGAGACAGCCAGTGGGAGGACGTGAGCCCTGGCTGGCGCTCTAGTCCCAACTCTGCTGGTCATTGGTATAGCCTGTGTCCCCCCTTTCCCTCCCTGGACTCTGTCTCCTCATCTGTGTTAGGAAGGTCATTGGCCTCGTCAGAGGGTCTGGTGTTGCTTCCAGCCCACACTGACTAGGGTCACGACAGGGTTTGGGAGTGAGCAGACACCTGTCACTGCTCATTCCCTGCACTGCACTTGCGCCCCTCCCAGGCCCCGGAGTCATGGTAGGTTCAGAGGCTCAGCTGAGGGTAAGGACACTGTGGGAAGGAAGAACGGGCGGGGACATTTTTTGGAAGGAAAGAGAAAAATAAACACAATCTCTTGAAAGGAGATGAGGAGTTTCCTTTTAGATCAACCCCCAAATCTGTGTGTGTGTGTGTGTGTGTGTGTGAGAGAGAGAGAGAGAGGGGGGTGGGGGGAGATGTGTGAGTAGGGGAGAGGGGAACAGTCTTTTCCTTCTGGCTTTTTAGAAGGAACGTGAGAGCATGCCTCTTTGTTGGTTTGTTTTATTTGTTGTTTTTGCTGAGAGTGGGTCGGCGGAGCCCCAGGGCAGCATGGGAGGAGAGGGCCTCCCAGACTCCTCACAAAGCCCCACTCCCGTCCTTGGCCCTGGGCACCCCCTGGGCTCCCCACCTGCCAGGAGAACTCACCTTTCCCTCTCGTCCTGCCCACGGAGGAATCTTGTTGCTGTTTCTTCCCCAGATCTGGCCTTTTCTAGTCTGGCCCCTGAGTGCGCTGACCCGGCCGCGGCCAACCCATGTGATGGAGAGCAGCTTTGCCAGGGCCTGGCCCGGGAGGACCCCCAGGTACTCGGGTCCCTGCTCACCTCCCACAGACTCTCTCCTTCCGTTTCTCCCTGGACAGTGGTGGGGCAAGGCCTGGAGGTCTCTAATGAACAGGCGAGGGGCCGGAGGGGCTGTGAGCTGAAGACTCTGCTTTTGCTCACACCCATGCCTAGTGGGCAGGGTGCTACGTTAGTCTGGCTGGTCCCTCCCCGAGAGGGTCCTCTGGGGTCTGGCAGGAGAACAGGAGTCCGTACTGGGCTGGGAGAGGTGCTGTGGGTGCCCGGCAAGTTCCGGGGTCTCTCTAAGACTAGCAGGTGGGTGGGCAGGAGCCAGCCAGCTTGGTTCAGGCCCTTAAGGACAGAAAGATCATAGACGGTTCTGCTGGCCTTGGAGCGTCTGTGAGACCACCTTTCCCGACAGGGTAAGCTGCCGACCACGAGAAAGGAGCAGGGCCTCAGTTGTTGTCTCTGCCAGAAGATCATCAAGCGTCTGCAGAAAATCGTGGGAGAGCAGCCTAATGAGGTGAGGCTTGTGGAGCCTTTGGTCTGCTCGTCAGTGGAGTGGGCGGCCTGGGTGCCCAGCAGGCCTCCCCAGAGGTGGACATCGGACAAGGAGGGCACTGGGTGGAGGTCGATCCCCATTGGTCCAGAGCTTCTCAGCAGAGGATCTGTGGGCCCCCTTTCGTAGCTGAGGATGGACTTCAGGGGAACCTGGGAAATCATGGCGCTCTGGGAGTGTGCACATGGGAGGAAGAGTTTGCATGGTTTCCATGCAATTCTCAGGGCAGAGTTTGAGAGTCAGTACCGCAACTGGCTGAATGGCCTGACAAGTCACTAGTGTGTCCTGAGCCTCAGTTTTCTCAGCTGTGGAATGAGATGATGGCAAGTCCCACCTGGCAAGTTGCCTAAGCCTTTTAAAGGAGTGGAGGGTGGGATGCGCTCCGCTCCACTCTGGGCACTGAATAAATGCTCCACAAGTGAATGTGTCCTGACCAAGAACCACTGTTTCACTCTTCCTCCCTCCCTTTCACACCCCCACCCCGCTTAGCATCCTGGCGCTGCAAGGCCCACCTGCAGGCCTGGGTCCTCAGATTTATCTTTCTCCACCGGGGTGGCAGCAGAAAATAGTTTAACGTGAAATGTGCCAAGGCTCCAAGCTCTGACGCCCTCCTAACCTTCTCCACACACCTCCTGTAGGTGCAAAACCAGTCAGGTCCTGCACCCAGGGAGGTGCACGGACGGGCCTTCAGTGCGGACCTGGCAGCCATGGGCAACATTCTCCACACAGAGGACAGGGGCAGGTGGACAGGGAGCTGAGACTCTGGCGGGGCCAAACGTCCTTCTCTCAAGAGCTCCTATTGGCCAGGCTTTGGCCAGGGCCTTGGGGACCAGGAGCAGGGGCCGGCCCTGTCTTTCTAGCCTTCGCTCCCACGGCCGGCTGCCACCTGGCACCAGCATCCTGCGCACAGCACTCCCATCTCGGGAGCTGCTGAGGCCTGCACGGGGGTGGAGCTGGCTAGGGCTCACTGGGTTCCTGTGTCCTACCGTGGTGCTGCCACTGCAGGACACCGTCGCCCACGCTGTGTCCCGGGTGTGCGACACGGTGAAGTTCCTGAGAGGCCTCTGCAAGAAGACCATGAGAAAATTTCTTTGGCGCATCTCCCAGGATGTCATCGCTGGCAAAACTCCCCGTGCAGTTTGTGTGGACATCTTTATATGCAAATCTCGAGCAGGTGAGTGCAGAGGTGGCAGCAGGGACTCACTTCTGGAGGGCCCCAGACAGCCTCCCCACGCATGTATGACAGGGTTTAAAAGCACAAAAATGTATAGAAAACTTCATAAGCACCTCATTCGTGTCTCTGCATGCTTCCTTGTTATGACACATTACTTCCCTCACTTCCAACACGGGAAAGTGTGGAGCAGTTGGGTGGGTGGGCTTTAGCTAGAAATGTTTGAGGAACGCTCATTAAGAGCTTTGAGAAATAGTCATAAGATCTTGGGTTTTTTGTTTGTTTGTTTGTTTTTTACCACAGGCCATCCTGGAATAAAATCACGTCTCCACCTCTCCTCAGGTATGACCCTGGGCGAGTAAATTAACCTCTCCAAGCCCCAGTTTCCTCATCTGTGAAAAGGGGATAATAATTCCTATTTCTGAGGTTGGAATGAGGGTGAATGAGATCATCATGTATAGAGCTTGGCACCAAGGAAATGCTCTTAGACTGAGATATTCAAGAGACATCAGAGCCCCGATCAAACTCCCATCCCCAGCCTCGCATGGATCCTTGGAAAAGGGAGCCAAGGCTACATCCTTCCCCGTGATCCTGAGGGCCTGAGAGCCGGGCTTGGGAATCCTTCTGGGCAGGGAGGGCTCTGCTAGCCTCTTCCCCCAGCGCTTCCCAGGCTCTGCCCAGATAGAACAGGCCATGACTGCTGGGGAGGGGGTCCGGAAGGGCCTCACGGTGGGCTCTGGCAGCTTCTCCAGCCTTCACTGATGCTTCGGGACTGGATACTGGCAGACCCCTTAGTGTGAGGTCCCCATCATTTCCTGTCATTATAGCCTGTGGCTTTTACCTTCAATGCCCCACTACCTGCACAGGCTCCTGACTGGCTTCTGGGATGCGACCCTGGTGTGTTCAGCAGGGAACACACCAGAGTCCCTGTGTCCCCCAGAGTCCCCACACATCCCACAGCTGGCTCTTCTCTCCATTCTAGGTCTCCTGTGAGCCTCTGGCCGCACCCTGGGGAGAAGCACAAGAACTCCAGCCCCGGCAGCTGCTCCTTCCTTCCTAAACCCACAGCCAGACTCCAAGTTCTCTCACCTCTGTCCTCCATTGCCTCCCCCCTCTCAGAAAATAAACTGTTGTGCAAGGTTTGAGTGCAGCTTCTTTTCCTTTGGTGGATTTGAGGGGAGGGGCTTGGGGATGTGCTTGGGTGACCCATGCACTCATTCAGTAAAGTTGCTTTATGGCCCCCACTCTGTTTTACATGCCGGGGATTTAGTTAGCGGTGAACCAGGCCACCTTAGCAGCTCTTACACGTGTAGTCACGAAATACTGCGTGAGCACACGCCAGAGCCACATGTTACTGCAGAGGACAGGGCCCACAGCACGAATATCCCCAGGAGATTTCCGCGCGGCCGGGGAGAGCAGCAGGGCCGCAGAAAGAGTTCTTTTGCTCATTAGAACATAAATCCATCATCCTTGGCTTCTCTCGGCAGCCAGCCTTCTTTTGCTGTTTGGGTGAGTGTATTATTTGGGATTTTGCTTCAAGCAACAGAAGTTTTAGTTCACTCTGGCTTAGATAAAAAAGATAACTGATCGGCTCAAATAATTCACCTGTCTCATCTTCAGGCACAGAATGGTCCAGAAATCTGTGGTGTGACCAGACCTCCAGTCCTGCTTCTCTCCTCTGCCCTCCTCTCATTTCTCCCCACCTCCACGTAGTACCACTGACCTCCATCTTGCTAGTGGAAATGGCTGCAGCGGGTCAAGCCTTTACGTCTAGACAGCATGTCGTCTGTAGCTTCTTTTCCAGTAGCTGCCTTGGAAGAGAAAAGAAGCTTCTTTCTCGGAAGCCCCAGGAGGCTTCCCCTCAGGTCTCAGCAGCCAGAACAGGGAGAGGCCCCCCTGAGCGCTCACTGCTCCCGGGGCCTGGGAGGTCCGGAGGAGGAGCGGGAGAAAGTCAGGGCACACTCCGGGGGTCGGGGGACGGGGGGAGGGAGAGGGGGAGGCAGGGCGGAGGTGGGGCCGTTCGCCCTAGTCACGTAGTAGTTGAGAATGCACAGGAAAATCTGGGAGAGTCTGTTACCAGAGGAGCGGGAAGTGGGTCCTGGCCACCACAAAGAGCCATGGCGTGTCAGTCAGGTTTCAATAAGATAAAATAAATCAAAGGGACTCCCACTGGTGAAATCTGGGACAATTTGAGTATCAAAAAGTTAATGACAATAACTCATAACCCATTGGGTGAATTAGAATCCATATAAATATAAATAATGAATTAATAAATAACTAAGGGATAAAGGAAACTGTTACCTTACAAGAGAATGCCAACTAATAAATGTAGACATAGTTGCAAAGTATATCTCCCCAATATGTTTCCTAATTACTTGATATTAATTAATAAATTTAATTATCAGTTAATCTGAGAGTGGAGAAACCTGGCAGACTGGTGACAAAAGTTAGCATCACTGCTGGTGGGACAAACCAACATCATGAGCTTCACGGTGTAGTGCGCTGAGGGGGACATAACAACACTTTTCCTGCTGTTCTTGCTGAAAAACCATAAATCCCAAGCAAACATCAGACAGACCCGAACTGACACCCCACACAGCAGCTGCCTGCACTCCGCAAAAGGCCGAGGTCACGAAAGACAGGGAGAGATGGAAGACTGTTCCAGATCAAAGGAGGCTCAAGAGATACATCGATCTAATTGCAACACATGATCCTGGTTGGGATGCGTGTTTCCTGCTGTTGAGTCGGCTCTGACTCCTGGAGACCCTGCGCATGCGTGATGTCCACGGTGTCCTGCCCTCAAAGGCCCGCTCAGCTCCTGCTGACTCATGCCCGTGGCTCCGTTCTTCCGGAGTGACTCGGCATGCTTTCCAGCCCAGGAGTCTTCTCTTTCAGCACTTGCTCTATTTCACTTTGAACTGTCTCATCACGTGGTTTTCAAGGTAAAATGAAAAAACAAAAAGGGAGAAAAAAGTCCAAACTACACGTGCTTGTGGCCGTCGTGTGGCATCACCAAACACCCACGTTGTGCAGGCACCCCTGTCGCTTTGGGGTCCAGATCCATAAAGGACAGTGTTTGGGGCAGTCTATGAAATGCGACCGGAGTCTGTGATGATGTTATTGTGCCAGTATTTTGATGGTTGTCCTGGGTTATGTGTGAGAATTTCCTTCTGGTAAGGAAACGCTCGCTAAAGTATTAAGAGGGTGATAGAGGTATTGTGTCTGCAGTTTACTGTCAAATGATTTAAGAAATGGTAATATGTATAGACAGCAAGACTTTGAGAAGGCACATGCCACATACATGTGGTAAAATTTAACACTGGGGCATCTGGTTAAGGTAAGCAGGGGCTCTTGGTGTTAGTCTTGCAACTTTTTTCTAAATTTGAAACTACTTTAACATAAAAGTAAATGGCATATTAATTTGACCTTCATAAAAGGGTAGATGGTGGTGACGTTGACTGAGGTGGGGAAGACTTTCGGATGGGTGGATTTGGAGGGAATAATGAGAAGTTCTGCTCTGGCCCAGTGAAGCTTACCTCTCAGTCATCCAGGTAGAAATGTTAATCAGGCCATGTGGATGGGGAGGGGCCGCTGGCCCAAGACCCACATTTGAAGTCCTGGAATTGGACGGGACAGCCAACAGCAGCGATTTTCCACCTTTGTCCTCTCATGGCACACATAAACTAATTACTAAAATTCTGTGGTGCACCAAAAAATATATTTTTGCAGATCTGACAAAAACAACAACAACGTATAATTTTGATTCACTCACATTGGATGCCTATTGTGTTGGCTATTATTATTTTTTTATTTAACAATCTAAGGAAAAAGAGGTTAGTGCCTCTGACTAAATAGTCTAATATTGCAGTTTAAAAAATTCTGGGGGGCGCACCAGTGGAAAAATCGCTGGCCTAGAGTGAGACTGGAAGAATAAAGCCAATGTCCGAGGCTAAGCCAGCTAGTCAGCATGTGGAGGCCCGGGTGCTGGGGGTGCATTCAATTTTGATAGATATGTATTTTTTGTAATTTTATTGTTCATAGTTTTGATTTTCTTTTTCTTAAATATGTCTCTTTAACATTTCATATAATAATGGTTTTGTGATGAACTCCTTTAGCTTATTCTTCTCTGGGAAGCTCTTTAAACTGTCCTTCAATTCTAAATATCTTTGTTGGGCAGAGCAATCTTAGCTGTAGGTTCCTGCTTTTCATGACTTTGAATAATTTCTTGCCAATCCCTTTTAGCCTGCAAAGTTTCTTTTGAGAAATCAGCTGACAGTCTTATTGGAACTCCCCTGTAGGTAACGAACTTCTTTTCTCTTGCTGCTTGTCAGATTCTTTATCTTTAACCCTTGGCATTTTAATTATGTGTCTTGGAGTTGGCCTCTTTGTATCCATCTTGTTTGGGACTCTCTGTGCTTCTTGGACTTGCATGTCTATTTCCTTCACCAAATTAGGGAAGTTTTGTTTCACTATTTTTTTCAGATAGATTTCCAGTTTCTTGCTCTTTCTCTTCTCCTTCTGGCACTGCTATGATGTGAATGTTGGACCTCTTCAAGTTGTCTCAGAGACTGCTTATACTTTCCTCATTTTTTTATATTATTTTTTCTTCTTGTTTTTCTGCATGGTTGTTTTTTGCTTCCTTATGTTCCAAATCATTGATTTGATTCTTGGCTTCATCCACTCCACTGTTGTTTCCCTGTAAATTGTTCTTTATTTCCATCAGAGTGCCCTTCATTCTGACTGGGTCTTTGGATACTGCTGAGGTCCTCTCTAAGTTGAGCATCCTTAACCCAGTATTTTGAACTCTGCATCTGATAGATTGCTTATTTCCATTTCATTTAGTTCTTTTTCTGGAGTTTTCATCTGTTTTTTCATTTGGGTCATGTTTCTTTGTCTCCTCATTTGGGCAGCCTCCCTGTGTTTGCTTCTGTGTATTTAGTAGAGCTGATTTGACTCTGTGTTTTGGTAGTGTGGCCTAAGGTAGTAGGTGTCCTGTAGGGTCCAGTGGCATAGCCTCCCCTATCACCCAACTGGGTACTGCAGGTACATCCTTCATGTAGGCTGAGTACTTCCTCTTCTTGTAGTTGAGACTTGGTTGCTGTTCGCAGATTAATGGGACGGATTTACCCAGACCAGTCACCTTTAAGAATTGGCTGTGACCACTTTCCAACAACCTCTACCTTCCTTGGGAGATCAGCTGTATGGGGGCAGAGTGGTGGTGCTTTGATGTGATCTGTAGCTGACCACTGGGTGCACTTGCCCTGGGATTTCCTAGGTGGTGCAGGCCAAGGTCAGCCCCCACCTGTTTTTTCCCCAGGCCACTCTTCCTGAGCTGTAAAATAGTCTGAGATGGCTGTTACTTGTGCTGGACTTGGAGATTCCCAGGCAAAGCCAAGCTGTGAAAAGGTTGTAGGCGAAAAGGTTGGCTGCTGAATGCCTGGGCCTCTGTTTGATAAGATTTAGGAAGTTGTGAAGCTTGAGTCAAGACCAGCCATTCATATGGAAAAGCAGCTTGGGTGGGCTGTGAACTGGGTGGGGTGGAGTCTCTGGGGATCTCCCAAGCAGGTCACACAGTGTTAGCCAGATTGATGGAGTCTCAGATATGGCATCAGCTTGCCAGGTCTGTGGGGGGAGGGTTTAGAAAAGGGACAATGGCCTCTGCTCACCTTCATGCCAGACACTTCAGTTTCTCCCTGTATGCCTCTGATACCTTTCAAGCCGCTACCCAAGTGCTGGAGCTCAGAGGGAATGAGTCTGAGAAGGTGGGTCTATGTGTGGGTTCTTTAAGAGGAACTGCTTGGGGCCCTAGCAGTTTCTTCCACCTACTCAATCCCTGCTGGTTTTTGCATCCAGAAGTTGTGGGTTCTTAATCTTCTTGGCACTGGAACCCTGGGCTGGGGGGCTGGTGTGGGGCTGGGGCTCCTCACAGGACATCCTTCTTGAATTTTTATCCACCACACATGTGTGAGGGACCAGCCCGTTTGTGTCTGCGCCCCTCCTACCAATATGGGTGGTTGTGGTTTCTTTAATTCTGTAGTAGTAAGACTCCATTCAACTTGATTTCTGATGGTTCTGAATGATGGTTGTTCTATATTTTAGTTGTAATTTTGATGTGGTTGTGCAAAGAGATGAGTCACGTCTGCCTATGACTCAGTACATGTCTTTTTAACATTGTGTGTGTGAAATATGAAGTATGCATGAACGCTTCTGTTGAATTTGATGGTTATCTCAAGGAAAAGCCCTTGTGCAATTGAGTTGCAAGCTGAACTACCTATTTTATCAGGAAACACTATTTTAAAAGTTGTAGTAAAAAACACATAAAATTTACCATTGTTATCACTTTAAAATGTACAGCTCAGCAACATCCAGTATTGCTTTGAATCAGATGTCCAGCATTTTTTCATCTTGCAAAACTGAAACTCACCACTCATTAAACAGCTCTCCTTTTCCTGCTACCACCGTTCTACTTTCTGTGACCATGAACTTGCTCACTTCAGACACCTTCTGTAAGTGGAATTACATGGTGTTTGTCTTTTTGTGACCGACTTATTTCAGTTAGCATAATGTCTTCAAAGTTTATCCATATTATGACACGTGACAGGATTTCTTTTGTTTTTAAGCCTGAATGATATGCCATTATATATTATATAGATCACATTTTGTTTATCCGTTCATCTGTCCATGTACATTTAGGTTGCTTCCACCTCTTGGCTTATTGTGAATAGTGCTACTATGAACATGAGTGTGCAAATATCTCTTTGAGGTTCTGCTTTCAATTCTTTTGGATATACGCCCACATCTGGGATTGCTGGATCATATGGTAGTTTTATTTTTAATGTTTTGAGGAGCCACCATATCGTTTTCCACAGTGGTTGCACTATTTTACAACAACAATGCATAATTTCTTCATGTCCCCACCAACACTTGTAATTTTCTGTTTGGTTTTGTTTTTTTAACAGCCATCCCAATGGGTGTGGGGTGATATTTTATGGATTTGACTTGCATTTTCCTAATGATTAGTGGTGTTGAATATCTTTTCATATGCTTGTTAGCCATTTGTATATTTTCTCTGAAGATATTTCTATTTAAGTCCTTTGCTGATTTCATAATTATTTGATTTTTTGTTGTTAAGTTGTAGTGGCTCTTTACATATTCTGGATATTAACCCATTATCAAATATAAGGTTTGCAAATATTTCATAGTTTGCTCTTTCACTTTGTTTTTGAGTCATTTGATGCATATATATTAGAAAATATTTAATGTGAAAAAGAAAGCAGCAAAGGAGAGCTAGAGTGAAAAAGACATGAGACATATGAAAACAAAAAGTAATGTGGCAAATGTAAATCAAACTATATAGTAACATTACATGTGCATGTGATAACTCAACCAGACGCAAAGACAATTGATCAGTCTGTAGTAAAGAAAAGGAAAAAGGGATCCAACCGTAAGCTGTCTATGAGAGATATCCTTTAGATTCAAAGATATAAATAGATTAAAAGTAAGAAGATGATAAAGATATATCCTACAAAACCACAGAAAAACTGGAGTGCCTATATTAATACTCAACAAAATAGAATTTAAAACAAAAAATTTACTAGAAATTTTTTAAAAGAACATGAAATAAAAAGTGACAGAAAAGAAGGGAAATAGATAGTTTAATAGTAATAGTCAGAGACTTCAATATCCAAGGTCCATAATTCATAGAACAACCAGGCCAAAAAATCAATAATGAAATAGAAGGTTTAAACAACACTATACGTGAGACAAACCTAATAGACATACATAGAATCCTCCACCAAGTGTTACTTTCAACTTCACATGGAACATTATCCAGGATAGACCATACACTAGCTCATTTAAAAACCTCAATAAATTTGCCCACGTCGGTGCGGCTCAGTTGGTGGGGCAGCATTTCACAAAGCACAAGGTCGCCGACTCGATTCCTGGTCAGGGCACACGCTTGGGTTGCGGTTTGATTCCTGATTGGGCATATACGGGAGACAGCCAATCAATGTTTCTCTCAGTCTCTTTCTCCCTCCTTCCCCTTCTCTCTAAAAATAAATAAATAAAATCTTTAAAAACCTCAATAAAACTAAAAGGATAGAAACACAAAGAATGTTCTGCCACCATGAAATGAAATTGGCAATCAATAGCAGAAAGAAATTTAGAGAACTCACAAATATGTAGATGTGAAAAAACACACTCCTAAGAAACCAATGTTAAAAGAAGAAATGCAAAGAAAAATTAGAAAATACTTTGTGGTGAATAAAAATAAAGACACAATAGCTAAAAACTTACGGCATTCTGCTCAAGTAGTGCTTCTTGGGAAATTTATAGCTATCAATGCTGTTATTAAAAAAGAAGAAAAATCTCAAAACAACCTTCTACCTTAAGGCTCTGGAAAAAGCCTAAAGCAAGCAGAACTAAGGAAATAATAAAGATTAGAGCAGAAATTAATTAATTCAAGAATAGAAAAAACAATGAAACCAAAAGTTTGTTCTTTGAGAAGGTCAACAAAAGTGACAATTTTAGTTAGACTGACCAAGAAAAAAGAGAGAAGACTCTAAAATTACTAGAATCAAAAATAACCAAGGGGATATTATGATTGACCTTACAGAAAGAAAAACAATTATACTATGGCCCTGGCTGGTGTGGCTCAGTGGATTGAGCACCACCCTATGAACAAAAGTGTCGTCGGTTCAATTCCCAGTTACGGTACACGTCTGGGTTGTGGGCCAGGTCCCCAGTAGGGGTTACACAAGAGGCAACCACATATTGATATTTCTCTCCCTCTCTCTCCATCTCTTTCTCTCTCTAAAAATAAATAAATAAAATCTTTAAAAAAATAGTATACTATGAACTTTGTATGCCAATAAATTAGACAATTGAGAATAAAATGGACACATTCTTAGAAAGATAAAACCTACTGAAACAGGCTCAAGAAGAATAGAAAATCCAAATAGAGCCTGGCTGGTGTAGCTCAGTGGATTGAGTGCAGGCTGGGAACCAAAAAGGTCCCGGTTCGATTCCAAGTCGGGACACATGCCTGGGTTGCAGGCCAGGTCCCCAGTGAGGGCCATGTGAGAGGCAACCATACATTGCTCTTTCTCCCTCCCTTCTCCTCTCTCTAAAAATAAATAAATAAAATCTTAAAAAAAAGAAAAAGAAAATCCAAATAGACAGATCTATAATATGTAAAGAGACTGAATTAGTAAACAACTATCCACAAAGAAAAGCCCAGGTCAGATATCTTCACTGATGACTTTTACCAAATATTAAAAGGAGAATTAATACCAGCTTTTCAAAAACTATTCCAAACAATAAAAAAGGATGTCCTGATGCCAAAACCAGAAAAAGATATTACAAGAAAAGAAAACTAGAGACAATATCTCTTATGAATATGGGTGAAACAATCCTCAACAAAATACTACCAAACTGAATTTAGTAACATACAAAAAGAATTATGTACCATGACCAACTAGAATTTATCCAGGAATGCAAGATGATTTAACAACTAAAAATCAATGATTATAACTCGCCATATCGATAGAACAAAAATAGAACCACATGCCACTGTCAGTAAATGCAGAAACATCATTTGACAAAATTCAACATTGCTTTATGTTAAAACACTCAACAAACTAATAACAGGGAAATTCTTCAACCTGACGACGGGTGTCTATGAAAAGCTCAGAGCTTCATGATGAAAGAGGGAAATGCTTCCTCCAAAGGATGGGAACAAGATAAGGATGTCTGTCTACTTTTGTGACTTCTAACCAATATTATACTGACCATTGTAGCTAAGAAAATTAAGGATGAGGATGAAATAAAAGCCATTTGGATTAGAAGGGAAAACGTACAGCTCTACTTGCAGATAACATCATCCCATATATAGAAGATCCTAAGGAATTCACCAAGAAAAGTGAATCAAAACTGAGATGTATCTCATGCCAGAGACCTCCATTTTCAAAATTATTCAGACTGTCCAGCACTAGAGTTCACTGGGTCAAAGTTAATCAGGGGCTGAAAGTAGGCCTCTAACTGTATTTTCATGTGGGTAAAGTTGATTAAACTGATTTGGGGCAATCACTTCAAAATCTATATAAAAATTTCTGGCTGGTTGCTGTATTGCTTTTTATCAATGCCCCAGTGCATAAATTGCTTTATAATGGAATCCAACAAAATCCAAGTTCTTTTGTATCTGAGGTCAGTGTTTGAGATTTGCCCTGACCTGAGAAGACTTCTTCAGAGCTGTCTCTTTTCCTGTTTCTCTCTAACGAATTAGCCCAGCTTGCAGTTTAGCCTGTATCTCCAACGAATGTGTTAATGTCCCTCCAAATATCTTTCATCACTGCTTTCACTGTTTTTGAGAGCATCCTGAAGCTTGAATCTCTCCACACTGGCTTGCAAATAGGGTCAGTTCTTTTAGGGAGGAGTCTGGGGTTCTCTATTTATAGCCTCATTCTCCATCCTGTGGGAAATCTCTGAGCCAAGGTTCCGGTGATGCAGGTGGAGCCAATGATGTGCTTCAGTCTGTGTGTCGCCTCCACTCTGTGAGCTGAGTGCTCAGTTGTGGGGAGACAGCAGCCCCAGGTCTCCTTGGCTTGCCTCTCCTGGCAGAGTCCTTTGCCCATGAGCTGGGGCAAGAGGAAGTTGTAGCCCCAGTATTTTCAGCCATCCGCACCCATGCAGAGCCTCACTCCCACCAGTGGGAGCTCTGCAGCAGAAGAAAGCCCTACCTCTTAGCTGCCCCGACCTGTGACTTACTTAGTCTTAGCGATAGGTAGCTAGGAGCAGGATGATATTCTCCCATGAAGATAACCTCCCATCCTGTGTTCTCGTCTGTACAAGTTTGAGCTGGGAGTGGTGTGTGGGGGAGGGCAAGGAGGAGAAGGTGAGTCTTGGTTCAAATACCACAGACTCTTGTAGTTCTTACTGAGTTCTAGGAGATTTTCTTGAAAAAATATTTCTATATTTGGTTTATGTACCAGGTCAATTTTCAGATAATTTAAATAGTTGTTTAAAAATCTTTTCATCAGTTTTTCTGGGAAATGGGTCCATTGAGCATCTTGTAGGGGGTTCGGAACATGCCTCCCAAAATGTGCCACTTTGGTATATGAATTATTTTGAGTTGAAGGCAGTAAGTAGAGATCTAGTGGGCTCGCAAGGAACTTTTACCTCTCCTTTAAATAATTTAAATTAGGGGCTTTGCCCATAAAAAAAGTTATCAAGATAACTTTTTATGACTTATCTATAGAGCAGGACAAATGACTAATTATTGAACATCCATTCTTTTTGTTCTGCAATGACCTTCCTCTCTGAAGCCCTGGGCACCTTACCTCATCCCGAGCTCAGGATGTTATGTATACCCTGTTTTCCCTTTCTGTGTCTGAACCTCTGTGTGTGGGGTCTCTGACTCTTTCATGTATCTGGGGTTCCCGTATATACATATGTCATTAAATTTAATCATTTTCTCAATTTGTCTCCCGTCTATTTGATTATTAGACCAGCAGAAAGAATCTAGGAGAATAAGGAAAGTTTCTTCCTCCCTCACAATCTCATACTGATAGAGAAACATTCTTGAATGTTTCTTCTGAAAACTTGTAACTGCAGATAAACGAGAGAAGGCAGGGCATGTAGCATTTAGTCAGCTGCTCAGTGTTCAGTGGCTTATTTAATGGCCTGTGCCATCACAAGGTTGGGAAGACAGTGATGGGTAATTGTGTTTGCAATTCTAAATGCGTCCCACATGTTGACCCTGAATCCAGTTTTACAAATGTGGAGGCTGAGGCACGGAGAAATCAAATGACATGTCTAAGGTCCCACAGCGTTGGCAGATTTGGGATTTGAACCCAAGCAGTCTGGGCTCTGTACCTCCACACAATGCAGCCTTTCTCCAAGGAGTGAGGTTTGGATTCCCTTGTAACTTGGGGTAAAAATCTATCACAGTAAGTAAACTGGGTATGTGTCCTTGAGGAACAGCAGGACCAGAATGTTCTACATATAATTGGAACCGGTTAGAGACAGGAAAACAAAGAACTTACCACGCCCACCACTTCTTCCATCCCAGGAATCAGTGAGTTTGGCCCTGCAGTGTTCCCAGCACGGACCTGAGGAACAAGGCAGTAGAGAGGAAGTAATCACTAGGCTTTCCTTGTGACTTGAATAAGCACTTGAAATTCTACTCCTCCCCTCCCTTTTCAATACAGATAGCCCGACTTTGCCAGGTGAACTCAGGTGTTCTATGGTCTGAACTGAAGTTGCCAGCTAGAAGACGGTTAGGGCTCGTGAATTATATAAATTTCTTTTCTTTTCTGTTAAAATCTCAGGAAGCTCATTCCCTAGGAGTAGGAGGGTCACATTTGGCGTTTGGATCACACATTGGACTTCCCTAGGGGGGAGACATGGGGAATTCCTGCTTCATTAAGATGAGCTGGTGTATTTGCCAGATTCATGGATGGCAGGCAACCAAAACTGACTCAGGCTAAACTAAGAAAAAGGAAGTGACTGGGTGGTCATGAACGCCACAGGGTGGAAGGGAAGGTTTAGAACTGAGCTTGAACAGACAGGAGCAAGGCAGCTCAGAGGGCCTTGGAAGCAGGGACAGCTCCGTGGTCTTGCCCGGGTGCAGTCATGGGGATGAATGAACTTCCGCCATTCCTCTTGCCCTTGTGTTTCTTGCTCCAAAGCCAAATTCCTGGGAAAGCAATGGGCTAAGATCAAATGCCTGTCTTTTGTTGTTCCAAGCGATGAGAGGGAAGTCAGGCTGCAGGAGACGTGAGTGATCTTTTTGGTTTATGGAGTGGGAGGATGGATCCCCGGGGATAGCTTACTGTCCACCAAGACTATACAGAGAAGGTGGCAGATAGTTCCCCAGGAGAAATTAGAGTGATGTTGGGAAGGTGGAGAAGGTTTGCTCTGTGACCAAACAGTGTCAAATGTCTATCCTAGCTTTTAATGACAAGTATGTGCTGTCTCTGTGGTACTTCCAACTAGAAAGACATTTTGATGACAGGAATGAGAAACTGAAGATTCCTGGTAGGAGGGGCTTGCCTGTCCCTAAGTAAACTTTGCTTTCCCGTACTCAGACTGAGAACCTTGGAGCTGACTCAACAGAACTCCAGAGTGCCTCTGTGGGCCAAGAGGAAATGGTTCCTGTCCGGGGGCCATGCTCTCAACCCCAGTGCTCTGCGACACCATGTGAGTGAAGGCCAGAGTCAAGGGCTGCACAGCTATCAGAGCTGAAGTCCCAGAATTTGTGGGTGGTTTATTTTTTTAAAAGGTTCTAAGTCAACTCTAAAATAAAGTCGCCTCATGATATGATGTATTGAACGGGAAAGAAAGGTGAAGTGTGCAGCCAGGAATGCCGGGGACACACCCGGAGATGTGTGGGTTTGTGAACGTCACTGTGGTGAGGCTTAGTGGGTGGATATGGCTTTCATTTTATACTCTTTTGCGCTCCTGACCCAGGTGACTATTCGGGAGCCTTCTTCTGCTGTACTTATCAGCTTCATTTGATGAATGAAAGCATTTTTGAGGGACTAAGGACTGTATCACCTCAGCATTGACCACTCACACTCACCCTGAGGGACTTTCAGCATAGAGGATTCTCTGCTCACCAACCTGGAACTGCTCTCCAGGAAGAGAAAGGCTCAGGGAGTCTAGCCATTATAACTGTGCAGAAACCTTATTTTCTTTAACCTGCTCTTTTATTTTTATTTATTTTTTCCTTTGACTCAAACTGGCCTAACCCAGTGCCCTGCCTCACCCACCTCCCTCTCCCCTGAATAATCATTAAGTCCTCAGGACAGTGAAATTCTGGTCAGCATCCAGTAGTCTTAGAAACAAGGTCATGGGTCTGTTAACTATGAAGACAGCGTTTTCTTTTTCTTTTTTTAAGTGTATTTTATTGATTAAGCTGTTATAGTTGTCCCAATTTTTTCCCTTAAATGATAGCTTTGCTGGATAGAGTAATCTTGGTTGTAGGTCCTTGCCTTTCATGACATTGAATACTTCTTGCCAGTCCCTTCTTGCCTGTAAGGTTTCTTTGTGGAAATCAGCTGACAGTCTTATGGAAACTCCTTTGTAGGTAGCTCTGCTTTTCTCTTGATGCTTGTGAGGCTCTCTCTTTATCTTTAAAACTTGGCACTTTAATTATGATGTGTCTTGGTGTGGTCTTCTTTGGGTTCAACATGATTGGGACTCTCTGTGCTTCTTGGACGTGCATGTCTATTTCCTTCACCAAATTAGGGAAGTTTTGTTTCACTATTTTTTTCAGAAAGATTTCCAGTTTCTTGCTCTTTCTCTTCTCCTTCTTGCACTGCTGTGATGTGAATGTTGGACCTCTTCAAGTTGTCCCAGAGGCTGTTTATACTTTCCTCATTTTTTTATATTATTTTTTCTTCTTGTTATTCTGCGTGGTTGTTTTTTGCTTCCTTCTGTTCCAAATCATTGATTTGATTCTTGGCTTCATCCACTCCACTGTTGTTTCCCTGTAAATTGTTCTTTATTTCCATCAGAGTGCCCTTCATTCTGACTGGGTCTTTCGATGCTGCTGAGGGCCTCTCTAAGTTCCTTGAGCATCCTTATAAACAATGTTTTCAACTCTGCATCTGATAGTTTGGTTATTTCCATTTTGTTTAGCTCTTTTTCTGGAGTATTGATCTGTTTTTTCATTTGGGCCGTATTTCTTTGTCTCCTCATTTGGGCAGGCTCCCTGTGTTTGTTTCTACGTATTAGGTAGAGCTGCTATGTCTCCGAGGCTTGGTAGAGTGGCCTAATATAGTAGGTGTCCTGTAGGGTCCTACCACAGTCTCCCCTATAACCAAGCTGAGCGCTCAAGGTGTGCCCACCATGTGGACTGCTTACACCACCCCCCTGTTGTAGTAGCCTTGACTGCTCTTGGTATGTCCAAGGTCAGACACTGCCTGTGTTCTGTTCAGGGTCACACAGCATAAGCTACAAAATGATCTGCAGCTGCTACTTGTGCTGGGCTTGGAGGTGCCCAGGCGAGGCCAAGCTGTGAACCACGGCTGGCTGCTGCTACTGCCAGGTCTGGGGCAACTTAGCATGAGCTATGGAGTTCACTGAGGTCAGATGCTGCTTGTCTGAGAGAATTTAAGAAAATCTGAAACCAGGATTTTATTTTTTTAATTTAGTTTTTATTTTATTAATTTTAGAGAGAGAGAGGAAGGGAGACAGAGAGAGAGAAACATCAATTTGTTCCACTCATTTAAGCATTCATTGGCTGATTTTTTATGTGCCCTGACCAAGGACTGAAACTGCAACCGAGCGATGACGCTCTAACCAACTGAGCCACCTGGCCAGGGCCTTACTTTCTCAGCTGCAAACTCCTGCCTGTGTCTCACTGGGCTTTGAGGCGCTCAGGCAAACGGACCCCTTCAGTCTGGTAATACCATCTCACCCTGGGCAGCCATGGCTCTCAGCGGCGGAGCCCAGGCTCCAGTCAATCAAGTCCCCATCCCCACTAATCTTTTTTTAAACAACTGAAAATAATTTCCATGCAATGAAGTGCTCCAGAGGGTGGGTTTTGGTGATGTCTGTATCACGTGCCCACTGTTCCTACCAGGACACAGAGAATTCTCCCAGCCCAGAGCATTTCTTCTGCCCTTTCGTGGCCAGTAGCCAAGTTTCAGTGAGAAACTTTTCCCAGAAGCGGAGCCACTGCCTCTTGGGCCCACCTTCTTCTCCAGCAACACCCTCAGTGCACACAGCTTGATGAGGTTCTTGGGTTTCTTTAGGGTTCACACTTGGCCTAGGGTGGGCCATCCACACAATTGGAGCCCAAGCCTATGGCCTGGGGTGTAGCCCAGGGCCCGGACAGGGTGGGTTTCATCCTGATGCTGCTCTTTGGTAGAAGTTGATCCTGGCCAGCATTTTCCTCTTTGGCTTTCTTATCTGACACAAAGGACCAACAACACTTTCCTTGCAAGACTTCTGCGATGTCTGATGAGATAATTTGCCTGTGTGCCTAGCATGGTGTAAGCTATGCTGTGAGGGTCAGGCATTACCTGGCGGTGCTGGGGAGCCAGAGAAGAACTTCAGGCAGAGGATGAGGTGATCAGAATCACAGTTGTCCATAGTTAATAACAATTCTCCTCTGCAGGCTGAGCCCAGACAGAGGTTGGAGGCATCGATTTGCCTTGCTGCAGACTTGGCCCTTGTTCCAGCAGTCGGGCCTGCCCTGTTCCCCACCCCTGGAACCCTGAGCCTGGAGGTGCGCTCCTGTCCTGAGGCACAAGACTCACCCCACGTGCCTGCCTGAGAGCCTGTGATCCCTCCTAGTGTCCCCCTGAGGACCAGAGGCTCCTTCTCCTCAGAGTCCTCGTTGGATGCCCCTCCCCCATTACCCAGGTCATTGCCACTCAGGATGCTTTGGGCCCTGGCCTGGCGTCTCAGCTGATTAGAACACCATTGCTTACACCGAAAGGTCGTGGATTTGATCCCATTCCGGGTGTGTATGGGAGGCAACTAATTGATGCTCTCTCTCTCTCTCCCTTCCTCCTTCTCTAAAATCAATAAACATATTTTCAAGTGAGGATTAAAAAGAAGAAGATGCTTTGGTTAGGAGTGGAGGTGCTGCAACCCCCAAAATCAGAGCCTCCAGGCAGTGGCTCTCTCTGCAGCTCAACCTACGTGTTGCAGGCTGGATGCTGGGGCAGAGGCCAAAGATGGGAAGGGGTATGGACCCCAGGTCGGCGGGACCCTAGCAGAAAGGCAGGGTGGGAATGTACAGGGATTTAAGGCTCAATCTGATGCTTTGAAGGTGGACCCAAAGCAGCCCAATGTAGTATGGGGGCGTGTATTCCACATTTATGAGGATGAAGACACTTTTTACAATCAAAATATTTTATGGAGACCACATAATAAATTTTTTCTTTCTTTTTTCTTTTTTTTTTTTGAAGATTTTATTTATTTATTTTTGGAGAAAGGGAGGGAGAGAGGGAGAGAAACATTAATGTGTAGTTGCCTCTCATGTGCCCCCCACTGGGGACCTGGCTTGCAGCCCAGGCATGTGCCCTGACTGGGAATAGAACCGGTGACCCTTTAGTTAGCAGGCTGGCGCTCAATCCACTGAGCCACACCAGCCAGGGCCACATGATAAATTTTGTACTTTAGTTAGATTAATTCATTAAGATAATTACTATTTATTATAATGATAAATAGTATATAAAAGTAATAAAATATTGTCACATGAAATATCTTATTAGAATATTAATAATTAAGAAAGTTACTATGTTCGATAACACCTTTAAATGAATTTGTGTTTTCTTCACAACTGCATGTACATATCTTTAAATGATGTTTTACATGCAGGTTAAGATGTCATTGGTTTGTTTCTGGCTGTCTAACCTTTGGAATAAACTCTTCAATGGTGCTGGTTGCCCTCATGTTTTGGGGGACCAGGCAAATCTCACTTGACCAGGGAGGAGTCTGCCCACAGGCCTAGCCTAAAGCCTAGGGCACAGTCAGGTGCTGGGCCAGTCAGAGAGGCTGCTCTCTGGAATTGGAACTAACAGGCCCAGAGGGGGAGACGACTGAGAGTTACAGTCTTGGGGCTGGGACAGCCGTAATGGTTCTAAGCAAGCAGGAGCCGTGGAGGACCGGAAATCATAATGAAGCGGTCAATGAAATGAACATAATAACAATGGTTGCATTACAGTACTATTTCATATAGTCCTCGTGAAAACCTGAGAGCCCTATGTGGTTTCCAGGTGAGGGAACGGAGGCACCAAGTGGGTACATAACTCGGTCAAGGCCCACAGCTAGGAAGTGGCAGATCCGGGATTACAGGCCTGGCCAGCTCTTGCCCTCCCCCGCCACTCAAGGGAGCAGGCCTGGTGATGCTAGCAAGGTGTCAGGGCGCGGTGACTCCCTGTAGCCTTCTTGATTTCCTGAGTCTGCATGTCTTTTGCGGTGGTTGTGTTGCCAAAGGAGTTCACCATGGGCCCCGCTGTCCTCCTCCGACGCTTCTTCAGCTCTGTCAAGTGGGTCTCTGTTTCTTGCCTCAGACTGAGACTCTGGTTTCTGTAGCCCAAGGCAGTGGGGGTGCATGGAGGGTTAGTGTCCATTTATAAATTCTTGGGGACCCCACAGTATGAAGGGGCAGAGCCCCGAGAAACTGCTCAGCTCCTTGCTTCTCCGTGGTACTTTCAATAAGTCCTGTCCCACTTGCCCCCAACTTCCACCCCAGGGATGACGTTCACATGGAGGCCTGGGGGACCTGACTGGTGCCCACCTCGGGGAGCAGGTGCCCTGTGGCAGGTCTGATTTGGGCAGACTTGCTTGAATTCCCTGCTGATTCTTCACAGGTGTGTTTAGATGTGTGGCATTTTTTTCTTTTCTTTGTTAACGTTGTGGATTATTTTTTACATTTTGTGGCTATCTATTCCAAAGGTGCTTCCTGTCTCCAGCTGGCTCAAATGATCTCCAGTGATGACTTCATTACCAAGATCCACCAGGAGCCCTACTCAAAGTCAATGGTACAAGTGCTGCCATCTACTGGACAAAAATCAACTATTTCATCACAACTGTTGAATATATGAAAAGAAATTTTATGACAAACCTCAAAGCTCCCAATCTTTCACTTATTTCCCTCATTTCAACTGGCGTTATTATGGGTCAACTTTTTGTAAAAACAATTAGATAACAATAGAAAATTTTGCTTCATTTTCTAATTAATAGCTAATAAAAACGTGTAATATTTATCTAGGGCTTCCTATGTGCTAAGCATTTTATATATATGATCTCTTTCATTCTCACCAAAATCTTATGAGCTAAATATAATTATCCCTATTTTATATATAAGAAAGCTGAGATTCAGAAAGACTAAGTAATTGCCTACTTCCAGAGTTCACTTTATTAAACATTAGGCTGTTTTGAGTCACTTTTAACTTAACACCAGATCATTAACATCCCATTATTTGACTAAGATAGCATACTTTTTTTTTTAATTTTTAAAAATTTTTTTTAAAAGACTTATTTATTTATTTATAGAGAGAGGAGAAGGAAGGGAGAAAGAGCAATGTATGGTTGCCTCTCACATGGTCCTCACTGGGGACCTGGCCTGCAACCCAGGCATGTGCCCCGACTGGGAATCGAACCAGGACCACCTGGTTCCCAGCCCGCGCTCAATCCACTGAGCTACACCAGCCGGGCAGCATACTTTTTTTTTTAAAGATTTTATTTATTTATTTTTAGAGAGAGGGGAAGGGAGGGAGAGAGGGAGAGAAACAGCAATGTGTGGTTGCTCCTCACATGGCCCTCACTGCGGACCTGGCCTGCAACCCAGGCATTTGCCCTGACTGGGAATCGAACCGGGACCCTTTGGTTCCCAGCCTGTGCTCAATCCACTGAGCTACACCAGCCAGGGCTAAGATAGCATACTTTTTTAAAAAGGCACACGAACCCTGAAAATATTTCAGGTGTATTCCTTGGTTAAGCAGATAAGTAAATATTTGATGGGCAGTGAAAACCATGTTTTCACTGTTGAAACTGGAGTGACAGAAATGGAAGGGAGAGGCTGCATGCACCCTGTGTATTGAGCTGGAATCAGAAGAATTGACGTGAATTCGTGGTTTTGTAATCACAGGTGATAAGATATAGAAACAGAAACAGGTGTAGATGCGTATGTACGTGTGTTTGCCTGCAAACATATTTCCTAGCTTTGTTCTCTGAGAGGAACTAGAAATAATGATACCCCAGCAGCTGTGAGCATACTAGCTCCTAGTCTTGGCTTCTAAGTACCACTCGCGAATAAAAACAACCAGGGAATCCTTGGAGAAAGGGCTGATTCTAGAACTGGGACAGGGAAAATAACAATAAGGCTGGAAGATTTTGCAGTGCTGGAAAAAAGTGTTCAAAATGATGACATTATAAAAGATCATAGAAGCCACATTAAAGAGGTCCCCAATGGCCAACTATGAGACAATTTGAAAGATAAATAAAGATGGTACTGGATTCTAATTCATAGCATAAAATAAATATCCATATTGATAGAAATACATAATTGCAAAAATAAATAAATGAATGAAGAAAAAAGGAAAGCTTTTCCTTATAGTGGAATTCCAGTTCATAAATGTAGAAGGAACGATGAAAATGGGAAATCACCACTTGGCTAACATCACAGGCTTAACTGTTGCAGGCAAGAACCATCTATGGAGTGCCGAAATCAGTGGGTAAACGTGCGATGAGAAGCAAGACAGGTTCATAGTCTCAAGCTATCTTCCCACAATCTACTCATTAATTACAAAGGGAAAGAGACGTCACATGACCGGGAAGGAGGGGTAGCACCTTCCCCAGCCCCCTCGTGTGAGGCACTGAGAAGGACTCAACACCCATTCCGTGGTGTTCCTGCCCAAAATGCATAAGCCCAGTCTAACCAGGCACACCCAAAGTGAGGACGTTCTACAGAATAATTGGCCACTGCTCTTCAAAAATGTTATGCTCGTAAAAGACAAGGACTGAAGGGACTGTCCCGGACTGGAGGAGACTATGGAGACAGGACAGCTCGGTGCGGTGGGCAAGCCTGGACAGAGCCCGGAGCAGAAGAAGGACCTAGGTGGGACAGTGGGCAAAGCTGGACTAGGAGCTGGGGATAGTGTTGTATCACTGTTCATGTCTTGGTTTCGATCAGTTTGTTTTTTAATAGTTTTTTTTTTAAAAATATTTTATTTATTTATTTTTAGAGAGAGGGGAAGGGAGGGAGACAGAGAGGGAGAGAAATAGCAATGTATGGTTGCTCCTCACATGGACCTCACTGGGGACCTGGCCCGCAACCCAGGCATGTGCCCTGACTGTCGATCAGTTTGTTTTTTATAGAAGATGTTAACACTTGGGAAAGCTAGGTGAAGGGTACATAGGAATTCAGGATTTTGAGGGCCAAAAGTTCAAGTGCCCCCCAGGCCAGAGCCCACCCTCTCCGGTCTTCAGTCTCTGCCTGACCCATGAAAACCTGTCTGACTTCTATGTGTATCAAAGCACAGACATTGAAGAATGGAAGCATTTGGGCAAATACTGAGCAACACACATGTTCACTAGATGTTTTCGCTGAGTTTGTAGAACACACATCGGACTGACCAAACCCTCCATTCCAGTTCTGGAATGTTCCAACCCCAGTGTCTGGCTTCTGTTTCTACACTTCACAGACGTCCCCTGAAGCTGCACCCAGTGTGACCCTGAGGATCACAGGGCTCACACTTCCTGCCTTCACAATGCTGGCCCTTGGGTGACACACTTAGGCTAAAGGAAGCTAGTCATAAGTGCTGAGTGCTTACAATCATAATGATGATGATAATGACAGCTAAGTGATCACATGCCGGGCAGTGTTCCAAATGCTTTCATGCTTAGACCAACCCTGGAGGAAGGTGTATCAGCCTGCACACTTTACCGAGAGGGTGAGTGGCTTGACCTGGGTCCTTCCGTCGCAGGTGCTCAGACAGTGGCTGGCGGTGGGCCTCAGAGCCCACATGCCGGTGAGTGAGAAAGTACAGGGGGTGCGGGCTGAGCTGTGGGAGGCTGAATGCCAGGCTTGCTGAGGTTAGCCCAAGCCCCATTTTTGGGTGCGTTATAAATCCTTCTCACTGTCTCAGAACAGGGCGTCTGGGAGGTCGTCCTGGACCCAGGCCTCACTTTCCAGAGCTGCAGATGTCACTGGCAGGAGCTGGTGTGTGGACTTCTCACGGTACTGACTCATTTCTTATTAGCCATCGAGCGCTTTTTCCTGTTAAGCGCCACAATTGGGACACTTGGAGGCCCTGATTCATGGGGGTTCCTGATATTTCTCCTTCTGGGCAAAGTCACCCCTGATACCCAGGGTGTCTGAGACCATTCCTGTTGCTGGGGGTGGGGGCTAGGGGGGCAGTGCTGACCCCTGAGTGGGACAAGCCTCCCTTTTGTGCAAGTATAGAACTGAAGTCTACATAGGAACAAAACTGAACAGCCATTTACCTCTCAGTTTTCCTCTCTCCTCCTCTTGTCTTTCGAGAAGACAGGGAACAAGGGACTGGACCAGGAGTTCTGCCTGACCTTGCTGTGTAACCTTGAGCGGGGCCCTGTCCTCGCTGGGATTTGGTGAACTCAGCTGTGAATGAGGGGCTGGGACCTGATGATTTCTAGAGTCTTTAGTAGCTTCTGTATTTTGTGGCGCCACAAGCTCGTGACAGGGCAGAAGGAAGCCAGGCCTGTTCCGGATGGACTTGAAGGTGTTTGGTCTTTACTCCTCTGGAAGAGGCTGGCTGAGGTGTTAGGGAGGGGCTGTCACCCGGCTGCACACAATTGGGGCTGAGGTGACTCAGAAGTGAACACGCCATGTGTTAAAATAGGAGTTGGCATTTCTGAGAAGGGAAGTCCAGAAGCTGGCCAGGATGGGATCAGCCGTTGATAAGGGGCTCAGCATTGTTCTGCCTCTCCCCTGAGGCCCACACTACATCCTAGAAGAGGAGAAGCCAGGCCCCCCGGGCCCTCACAGGTCAGGGACAAAGAAGAGGCTAGCTGAGGATGTGGCCTGGGGGCTGTCAGAGATTGTGGCCAGGAAGAGGCAGGGTGGTGCAGTGGTTGGGAGTGCAGCCTGGAGTCAAGGCCGCTCTGCTCTGGGTAGCTGAGTGCCCTGGCCCAGCACTTGACTGTGATTCTCACTGCAGCACCAGAGCAGGGTGGAATGGGGTAACTGAGTGAACCCGAAGGCCTGATAGGTGATCTGAAGCTGCCGGACGGGCCCAGCAACCCTGGGCAGTCCCACGCCCCGACCCCTAGAGGTCTGGGTGAGAGGCAGGGAGGGTGGTGTGGGGGAGTGGGGGGCTCTCCAGTTTAAGACTCTTCAGTGTTGAGAGACAAAGGCTGACAGGACTGTGAGGAAACCACTACTTACGTTGTTGTCAAAAGCGCTCTATGGAGATGTGTTGCGGAATGCTCCCAGGCAGAGGAGGGGGGGGC
>PVJI01007964.1:0-68976 GCA_004026765.1 Micronycteris hirsuta
GGTTCAGTCCCTGGTAGGAGTGTGTATGAGAAGCAACCAATCAATGTTTCTCTCTCACATCCATGTTTCTCTCCCTTTCTTTCTCCCTCCTTTCCCCTTGCTCTCTAAAAATTAATAAATAAAATCTTTTTAAAAATATATTCAACACTGTAAGTTTATGAAGAATAATATTTTTCAAATCACGTAAATCCAATTCATTAAATTAAATAAGTCCCACTCTGGTTTCCAAAGCCACACATTGTAACCACGAAGGGGCTCCATTTTTTAACACGACCCTTTCTCCTTTCTGTCCATCCACTTCCATCCTTCATCATTAAACCCTTAGGACATCAAATTTTGGTTAGTATCAAAATATCTTAAGAACAAAACCTCTGGTCTCTGTTGATCACAGAAAGAGAGTCTTGGCCAAGCTAAAGAAAACATCAGCCCCAGGCCCATGACCCTACCGACCGCCCTCATGAAACCAGGCAGAAAAACATCGTGGCTGACATCAGGACCCGATACAACCAATGATCAACTACTCCCTGCCCTGGCCCCAACCAATCAGTAGAGCTCGCAACCCCAACTCCTTCAGCCACCACGATGAATGATTTCTCCCCTATACAACCCATCTCCTAGAGGCCGTCGGGAGCCAGGTCTTTTAGCACTAGCTCACCTGCAACTTTGTAACTCCAGGCTTGGCACCACTGAATTAAGCAGACCACCTAACTCTCAAGTTTTAAGTTGCCTGATCTGTGAAAGGAAAATGAAATCTGCCCAGCCTTCCCCGTGGGATTGTCAGGGGCAATAATAAAAATACTACACGGGACACCGTCCTCAAGAACTAGGAAAGCCAGTACTGGGGGACTTATACATTTGTCTGGTCTTTTAATACAGAAATATAACTAACAGTCACTAAATTGATATGTGGTGTATTTGAAAACAGATTTCCTCTGGTTATAATTTAAAAGCATAATTTAAGGGAACTAGCTGTCTGCCTAGGAGGCCTTGTAATTGCATCCGTGTAAAACACCAGATGTGCCATTCAGGCAAATGTGCTCAGCCCCGGCCTCGGGCGGCCGCTGGGTGCCATCAGCAGCAATTATCATACACCCTTTCCAGACTGTGCAACAATTTTTTTCATTTGTTAATATTTCTTCAAGGCTATGATTTGTATCCACCATTCAGGCCTCCATTAGATATCTGCTGACAGTCTAAATGCACCAGGCGTTCTCTGCTCTGCCCTCACACCACAGGCGCCCCCCAGTTAACCTGCCAGGGACCTTGTTCTGTTTCGGCGACAAACGAAATACAATGCAACCTAATTTTATTACTGACAAGTAGAAAAAGTGTAGACTCATCAGATCTGCAGTGGAAATGGCCTTTTGAAATCCGCAGTGTGAGTCTGATATCAAGTACAGCCAGAAAACTGGCCGCTGACCTGCGAGCAGGCAGGGTCTCCTCACTGCCTTTGCACTGAAAGCCAAGTGCAAGTTCAAAGGCTCAGACTGAAAAATGCTAAACTCTGTGGAGATGAGCTACAACTTTAATTGACGGAGGAAAAAATATCCTTTTCTTTAAGTTCAACTCTGTATTGAATTCTTTACTGCCAGCAAAGCCATTCCTTAAAAATGAAAAGCAAGCCCTGGTCAGTGTGCCTCAGCTGATTGGAGTGTCGTCCCATAACTGAGGGTAGCAGGTTTGATTCTCAGTCAGGGCACATAACTAGGTTGTGGGTTCGATCCCTAGTCCAGGCACTGACCCCTGGTCTGGGTGCACACAGTAGGCAACCGATCAGTGCTTCTCTCTCACAATGATGTTTCTCTGTTTCCCTCCTCTCTCTCTAGAAGCAATGAAAAAGAAAATGTCCTCAGGGGAGGGTAAAAAAAAAAAAAAAACAGTAGAAAAGCTAAAAAAAGGATGGAAGACAGAGGAAATGTTTTTAAATATTTAAAACTTCACAAATGATGCAGATTTGTGCGCACATGCGTGGCTAAGGGCTGGGAAACAATTTTACCAATTTGCCATTGGACCAATTTTAAAGAACAGTCTGTCCACCACTAGCACTTACCCAGTGGGTTCCCTTAGCAACTGAAGGAATATAATACCAGTTTTAAATGTCAGAAAAGAAAGTATGGATATATTTATCCCTTCAGATACGATCCGAAGTGATAGAAGGCTAGAAAGTAATACAGGGTGTATATACAACTGCTTGAAATATGTCAAGATTTACAAAAAAGATATAAAACCCCAGAATCAGTCAATACCCATAATGTACTAATTTTAACCCCCTCAGGAAAAGTTTTTTAAAACCTGGAAATTTGTATTTTGTAATAACTCTCTCCTTTATGGGCTTCTACCCACTGGTATTTCAGCTGATGCTATTTTAAACTTGCCGTCCAACACAAAGTCTGAGGGCAGGGAAACAAAGATGGCACGTCACACAGTCTGGGGGCCACCCTCTAACAAGGCCGGGGGCACAAAGTCGGGGCCCACCGACACAGCCACGCTCCTGGGCTTCACTCTCTTTTCCTTCCATTTCTACAGCCAGCAAATGGTATTCAAGGATAAAACCACCAGCCAAGCTCCATTTCAAGTGTTAAAAAAAATCTTGCTTCTTACTAGTGACAGATCTCTTTCCTCTATTCAAAGAAAGATAAACAGATATTTTCCTCTGTCAAACATTGGTGCCCCACACATTCCCATCTCCTGTTGCCTAGAAAGAAGGTGATGGTGTCAGGTATGTGGCTTGAAACAAGATGTGGATGTCACAGAAATTTGGCAGTTCCCACTGAGTCTTTCATAATGAACTGTTATTTCTCACTTCATGGCTTTTCCTGCAGATAAGAAGAAATATTATGACTGCTCTTAAAGTCCTTGAGAGAACACTAAGCCATCAGGACATTTTAAGTTACCGAATAACCCCTCCTGTTGTAAACTTTCTTCTGAAGTCCTCTCAGCCCTCTGCGTGGCTCTCCTTTTTCCCCATTCGTTCTGAAGTGCAGAAAAACAAACATTCTCCTTCAAAGGGAAGTCATTTATGAAGACTCTATTAATAAAACAAAGCCTCGTGCTAACCACCCTGCTTAGTAACAGCACATTACATAACCTATACATTAAACTGGGGTCCATGACAAGGTGCCCACTTTTCCTTTGAGCCACTATTCGTTACACCATGCCTTGTTCTGCCACAGGAGCTCTACTTGGACTTGCCCTTATCACATGGAATCTGCAACTAAAACACCGCTCCCCTAATTTCCGGATTCAAGCTTAAATCTGCTGTGGTTGCTGTAACTCCTTTGATGTTAATTGCACAGTTAGGACCATACTCTTGATGTGACCTTGGGAATCAATAATTAAAATAATTAATCCTCTAAACTACCTTCAGTAGGTCCTACTAGTTCCAACAATTAATTATCCTTGGGGACAGCTCTCCAATCAACCATACATCTAAAGAATAAAAAGTTGGCTTTCTAAATACATCAGCTGTGTTTAACTTCATGCCCAAGGTAGCCCTGCAGAAAAGTTGCAAAAACTCAGTTGGCTTACCCTAAAAACTTCTTCCATTCATAGAATTAATTATAAAGGCAGGAAGAAAGTTTACCTCTTCAAACTTGATAAAGCAGTCTAACATAAAATTGTCTTTGTTTTACTAAAGATTTTAATGTTTGCCCTGCAGATTTAATTCATGATATTAACTTTCTTAAATGTTCTCCCCACAAGAAGAAAACGGTAACTATGTGATAGGATGGAGGTATTAGCTGATGCTATGGTGATAATCATTTTGTAATATGTAAATGTATCAAATCAACACATTGTATACCTTGAAATTACACAATGTTACATGCCAATTTTATCTCAAAAGCTGGGGGAAAAATGGTCTTGTTATGGTTTTATAATTGGCATAATGAAGACTTCCATCCCCTCTCCAACAAAGAACTTCAGCCTATGAGGAGACCTTTGAACACATGAACTACTTGTACCTAGAGAATTGCAAAAAAGTCCAAATCAGTTTTTCAAAATAATAGTAATTTACTTTGGCAAAAAAAAAAAAATCTTGGATCTGCACATGGTTGCTGGTATTGGTTTGTAAGTATAAATGTACATGAAAGTCTCCATATGGATTTTTTTAAGCAAGTGGGTTTTTTTTTTTCTTAAATCAGAAAGTACAAACAGGACAAGCTCTACCTCTTCCACTGGGAGAGAAGCTACTATGTTCCAGGGCAATGCTATCGGGCCTCCCAGATGGCATCTGTAATCCCTTTGGGCGCTTTTCTCAATTATCAGCCTCCCCAATGGTGATGGAAAGTGTGGTGCTTGCCAGCCATGTCAAGCACCTGGGAACACAAGTGAAGGAAAGGCATTCAGCTGAGCAGGGAGGCAAGGCTTTAACTCAAAGTTATCGAAGCACCAACAAACTACAACAGAATATTTTATCCTAGTTAACCTAATCTTCAAAAGCATGTCAACCTCTGAGGAAAGATTTCTGTCCAAAAACCAAACAAGCAAAAATCCCTAAACAGGAAAAGATAAATTATGAATAATTTATTCATAATTTTATTGAATAATTATAAGTATTCAAGGTTTTGCTGCAAATTTGGGGTCCTGAGACTCTGCAAAAGCTTCTACCATGAAAGCTCCTTTATAGAAAAAAAATGGGTTTAATTTTACAAAATAGAAATCCAATTTTATTTATGGCACAAAATTAAATAAAACCCAGGACATTTCCTTCCCTAGAACACATAACGAGGTTGCACCGTGAGTAATGATGGGTAAGAAGCAGGGCCAAGAATGGCTCTGCTTTTCTTTAAGAGACACACAGTCCACTCTGACTCTGGGCTTTCTCCAGGATCTCAGCCTTCCTGATAACTCTCAGTGATTAAGGGAAAAAATAGGATTTATTATAAAATGCAAGGAAATACAGTAATGCTTCAATCAGATTTTTCCTTGACAAAATCATTACAGGAATCAATATTTATTCATTAACATGCATTTATATCCCCCCAAAAGCATAAATAAATAAACACAAAGAAATTTTAACAAATATAAATAGTGAAGCTTTAAATAGTTTTTGGATAAGTATTAGAATAAATAATTACTAGGAAAAAAATTTTTCCAGTTATGACGTCCATTCCACTAACATGTGATAAACTCCAGAGGGCCCCATGCCTCAGTTTATTTTTTTGTTCCCGTAATTCCTTTACCTTGAAGACAAGCAACACTAATGAGGTATGTAAACTAGAAAAAGATGCATTGAGCACATAAGAGTTTGTAAACTGCTTAGAATAAAACTCTACTAAATTAAAGAGAGACCAAGATGGCAACACCCCCCTCCCACCAAAGCACCAAATGGAAAGCCGTACATGGAGCAATTCCCTGAGAGAAATCCAGAAGCTACCTGAATGACTCCTAAATGTCAGATGAATAAGATACCCACATCGAAATGAGTAGGAAAGGCTGAGACACTCTCAAAGACCCCAACCCAACACAAAGCCATACAGTCCACAGGGAACCCACAACTCCCAGCTTCTCCCTAAGTAGCAAAGGTTTGGATCACACATCTAGTACCCCAACTTTTAAGACCCCCACCTGAGAGACAGGCCTCCAAATCATCTAGCTCTAAAAGCCAAAGGGGCTTGTATCCACGTGTCCCACAGGACTATAGCAACAAAGAAGCAGTTCTTTTTTTTTTAAGCTTTTAAAAAAATTATTATTATTATTTTATTTTTTTTTTTTTGACAGAAGGGAAGGGAGGGAGAAAGAGAGGGAGAGAAACATCAATGTATGGTTACCTCTCATGTGACCCCCACTGGGGACCTGGCCTGCAACCCAGGCATGTGCCCTGACTGTGAATTGAACTGGAGACCCTTTGGTTTGCAGCCCTCGCTCAATCCACTCAGCTACACCAGCCAGGACAAAGAAGAAGTTCTTAATGGTCACATAAGCATGCACAATGGCTATCTCCCCAGGGCTCAGTGTAGAGGGAACAGGCAGAACACCCATCTTCCAGTCTTTCCCTGGAAAAGATTTGACTGCATACAAACTATTGCCTGAGGGTTCCATTTCTAATTAGCGTGCATCTAGGGGCTGGCTGGACCCAGGAGCCAATGGGCACTTTTCCCCTCCTTATTCCATCTCACTCCAAAAATAAAGCCAGATCACAAGCATCTCTCTGGAAGGATCTTGTATACCTGTCTCATGCCACTCAAGGGACAGATTCTCAGATCACCTGGCTCTGATAGCCAATGGGGCTTGCATTCTCAAGGACTATAGTGGATAAAGCAGTGACTAATGGCTATGCACATGAACACTCACTATAGCTATCCCTCCAAAGTTCAGCACAAAAGGAGGAAGCAAAAAAAAAGGCCTATCTCCTAGTTTTTCCCTGGAAGGGGTCTGACTGCATACTTTCCCAGCTTCTGCCTTCTAATCAGCCCAGATCTAGGTGCTGACTAAGATCGTCCCCTTGGGCGGGGGCGGGAGGGGGGTGGTCAGTGGAACTGATGGGTCTCGACAGATACTCAAGGACTGCAGGCCACTAAAAACAAAGACAGCGACATGAACAATCACAAAGGTTTAAGAGGAACCAAGAGCTTGGGCTGATTGATGAGGTTCGTCTTCTACACAAGACCAGTCTGTCAAGACTGGGAGAGGTGATTCCTTTGTCTAATGCACAGAAACAAACAGAAAGTCAAGGAAAATGAAGAAACAAAAGAATGTGTTTCAAATAAAAAGATAAATCCAAAAACTGATTTTAATGAAATGAAGATAAGTGATTTATCTGATAAAGAGTTCAAAATAATGGTTGTAAAGATGCTCACCAAGGTCAGGAGAGCAATGTATAAACAAAGTATTTCAATGAAGAGGCAGAAAATATTAAAGAGCACCAAACAGAATCACAGAGCTGAAGAATAAAATCACTGAAATGAAAAATACAATAGAAGGGTTCAACAGTGGACTAGATTAGTGGAAAACAGAATCAGTGAACTTGAAGACCGTAGTGAAATCCATCCATTCAGAGGAGCAAAAAGAAAAAGGCGTGTTAATCCTGTCCTCTAACACTGATGGTTCAGAGAAATTCCGTTACAAGTCTAGGCCGCACTGTTCTTACAGAAAGTCTAAAAAAGTTCCTACAAATCTTCAAGGAATTGTTTACAATAACCAAGATTGTACGGCTTTGCCTGTAGCACCATTTGTCCAGACCAATTGCACTTTCCACATATGTAACATAATATGTTCTCTATATATGGAAATCCATTTGCATACGAACACACTTCAACTTATACTGAGAACTTAGATATTCAGACATTGTTTAGAAGCTTCACCATACATTATTTAATTTAACCACCACAAGAAACCAATGAAGTAGGTACTGTTGTGCCTCATTTAAGAAATTGTAACTTTGTGGCATCAGAACTAAAATAACTTGCCCATGAGGTCTCAGAGCCAGGAAGCAGCAGGGCCAGGATTTGAACCTGGCTCCAGAGCACATATTCTTAATGACTCTGACACTAGAATTGTTCTCCCAGAGAATACAGTGTCAAACCACAAAAAGGAACCGCTCCGCCTTCCTCTCATAAAAATCCACGCACCTTTATAAATGTGGCAGAGAGGCCAGAGAGGACCCCTTGGAGGCGTAAGCCACCAGGACATGGATAAACCAAATGTCATGGTAGACGGAGGCTTGAAAAACAAGAACACATCTCCAAACAGTGATGAAAAGGGCAATAAAATGGCCCTTCGCTACTTAGGGGCAACCCAGTGTTCTCCAAACGCATTTGATCACATGTCTCTATAAGCAAAAATAATCAAACACGCACTTCCAGCACCGGTCGTGCGTGTTACGTATGTTGAGTGAGCTCCCGCTCCTGGTGGCCCCATGAACGGGTGATGTTCACAAGGCCCGGTCTTCAGCAGCCCTGCATGCAGGCACTATTGTCAATCCACAGATTAAATATCAGGAAACCGTAATTTATTTCTAAGTTTTGGGATGAAAGATAAACATAGCATTTGGATAACATAAATCCCATTTTGGAGACTCTTAGTTTAAGCTACTCACATATATTTATAACGTTCCATACTTTCAATAATCTGCCATTTTACAAACTGAACCACTGCAGACTCCAAGCTGCTATGCAGAGGGAGTTGCCGGCTGGCGAAGGAGCCCTAGGACTGGCCTGCCCCTGCCTCTGTGAGCCTTTGAGGGTCTTCACTTACGGCCTTGAGTGCAGCCACCGGTGAGAAATTATGAGAGCTCTAAGTTTTTGTTAAAATGGATCTGCCTTCCCAATAATAAAACACCTCAAATATTATTGTTAGATTTTGTTTTCTTAAGCCAGAAAACATAAGAAAGTGAAGCTCCTTAGCCAGAAAACATACACGTGTCTGTGTGTGTCTATAGAGATATGTAGGTATATGCATCTCTATGTCTATAGGTATATCTATCTATACCTATATAGGAATATATATCTATAGGTATATGAAGGTGTATGGAAACACCGATCAGTGGAAAATTGTAACAGTGGGAAACTAACCCACCCCACCATTCTTTTGATATTATTTCTGTAAGTGCTGACTCTGATTAATATGTGGCTTATAGATAAACAGCACATTTGTATAAGAATCCTAGGAACTAACTTCAAAAGATACAGACTCTGACCTTCAGGCATCCCAGTTCCAGGAAATTTGATAACCTTTCATCAAGGAGCCAGGGTGACTAAACCAGGATGACGCACACCGGACCGTCACTGGCCTTATGGGAATGCACTGTGCTGGTCTGAACGTAGAGAGCTCTTCAACCTCCCCCTAGACCTCTTTGTTCTGTTCTCCTCTCTCTCCTCATAAAAGTCTCTGCCCTTCACTGAGAGGTAGGATGGAATTTGTGACATGAATCCCCCATCTTCCAGATTGCTGGCCCCCGAAAATAAACCACTTTCCTTTACATCAGGACCTGCCTCTTTCATAGTGGCAGGCAGCTGGACCTGCTTTCAGTTACATATATGTATGATGGATATATGTAAATATACATGTATATAATGAATTAATATATGAATACATCCATGTATATAATCCATGTATATATATGAATATACATATGTGTGTATAAATATAAATAACATTTCTTTGCCAGGAAACATTTTTTTCTCCTATATACAGGGGTAGGCAAAAGTAGGTTTGCAGTTAAAATAGAAATAAATAATACAATAATTAATAAATAATAATACAAGAATACTGCGTTTCATGTACTCACAACTGTAAACCTACTTTTGCCCACCCCTGTATGTACACAGGAGAATTAACACAATGATGTGTTAGACTCCTTGAAGGTCTAAGGATACAACCTTTATTCATTCAACAAATACTTCTGGAACATCTGCTACGTCCTGAACCCTTCGCTAGGCCCTTGGGGTCAACAGTGAGCCGCACAGACACCACCCCCTCCCCTGGGGAGCCGCCCCTGCACACATGTCCGTCAGCTACGCGCACCATACGGTGTGGCGCGCAGGAGTCAGACATGGTTTAACACTGAACTAGGCTTGCTACGTTCCTCATTCAAGGTCTTAAGAAATAAGAATCATTCAAAAAACAAGCACGCAAAATATAACCAGAGACATTGAAATAAAGAACAAACTGACAGTGACCAGAGGGGAGGGAGGAGAGGGATAATGCGGGGAAATAGGGGAACGGTCATTAAGGAACATGTATAAGGGACACATGGACAAAGCCAAAGGGGGTAGGTGTGAGGGTGGGAGGTGGGGATGGCTGGGGTCGGGGGGGAGTGGTGGGAGGAAAATGGAGACAACCGAACTTGAACAACAATAAAAAAAAATACCACTACTAATGACAAACTTTTAGTTCAGCATACATACATAAATGTTGTAACATTTATGTGTGTGTGTGTGTATATGTCTATATGTCTAGTAAATACCTACTGTGTATTAAAAAAAAAGAAATGAGAATCATTCTTAAGTGCCCGGGAGAATTTTAGTATAACCCTGATTAAAGGACAGAAACGGAGATCCCCTCCGATTGTAACTATGACCTTAGGATTCCATTCACAAACACCACACACCTTTACCTAGAGCAGAGCTTACTGTTATCCATGGTCAAGTTTAAACCAACCTGTAACCAGATTTTATCAGGAAGCAGAAACTCTTGAAAAGACCATTATCCAACCACAAAACTAAAGTCAGGGGAAGAACAGAAGAGCAGCAACAGTAACGCTGTGTTCAGTAAAACGCTACAGAACAACCTCTGCAGTTCCAACAAAATGACGGAGTTCGGGTCGCCGTAACAAGCATCTACTGAACAGTGGAGCCTCGTGCCTACGATGGGCTTACGTACGACATCATCTCTGCCCACACAGACTCCAGATGGTTGGTGTTTACAGTCTATTCAGTCTTTCAGTGAACAGCGGGCATCCAGGGGGAACTCGAAAAGTTAGTACAAATAATGTGGCATGAATGCTCGCAGGGACACTGACATTTTTCAAGGTGCCGACACAATGGGTACATTTAAATGTGCCCCAGAGCTGGCTGGTGCTCTTCACTGCCCGGAGACTCTCCCTATCTGGAAACAGGCCGCAATATCCCCATCTCCCAGCAAGAAGACCTGCCAAGGGAAGTGGAGCCACGGCCCAAAGCAGCGGGCTCAAGAGCCTTCCACAAAGAACGGCGCTTCCCTCCCGCAGCAGCTCTGCACCCCCTGGAACAGAGTAGCCCCCACCAGCCCCAAGACGAGTGGCTCGGGACCTCAGGGAAACCAGCCACATCAGACCAAGGCCTGGGTCAAAAGCGGGCAGGAAAACAGACAATAAATTAAGTTGTAAGACAGATTCTGAGGAGACAAGCAAATTTTCTGGTGAAGACCCACCTTCAAGTGAAGAACTTCCCAAGACAGTCCACCCAAGGGGCAACTCCAGGTGGGTCAGGGCCAGTACGAGTTCCTCGTCCAAGGCAGGCAGTGCTCCCACCGTCAGGGCGAACGGGGTCAGCAAGGTCTGATGGCTACTGGCAGTGAGGCGGTCAGCCTGGGTGACCAGCAGACGGGCCAGCCTGCAGGCCATGTTGTCCACGTAGGTCACCGAACCGGAGTCCATGGTCACCGGGGAGTAACCTTCTGAGCAGAGGCACACAGACACTGTCACCGTCTCCTGAAGCGTGTGGCCTGCACAACAAGACAGGGAACAGTTCACCCAGAGTCTACAGGAGATGCTGTCATTGTGTCCAAAATGCTAGTGGTCACCCATCTCATGACGCTGCCTAAGCAGACTGCAAGCTACAGGAGACAAAGGCAGAAAGGAAATGCAGTGAGTTACCCTTACATGCTGCCAAGCCTGCGGGGCCAAATTAAAGCTGACTCCATCTGCTTCCAATGACTCCTGATTTTAAAGGTAACCGTTACGAGCTCTGAGCATTTCAGTGTCTATCCACGTAAGATTACCAGACAGTTATTGGGCATACCTTCCCCTTTTACTTCTACCCCAACCCCTGAATTCAAGTCTGTCATTGTACAGATCTTGCCCTTTTCTGCTCTACCAATTCCTCCTGTGTCACACATTTTTATGTAATTTATTTAGATGATAGTTTTATAAAGAAGGACAACAGTTACACAAGTTCATCCTAATTCCACAGAGCTCACTGAGTGTGAGTCAGGGTGGTAGAAGACTACTCAACAGAAATATTTACATATTTCTCCCCACTTCTGACAATGGCTTCTCTGTCTTGCAGGTATTCTTAATCATTCTGTTGTGGGTGGTCACCGAGTCCTGCTATCTGTTCCTCCTCCTTACACTTCTTTCATCTTGCCATGGTTGGTGAACTTCTATTTTTATGCTACCCTTGGCAGAACTTCCAAAAATTAGTACCATCAAACCTCTGTATTATGATAATCATAGCTGGAGAGAAGAAGGGTTAACATTCAGCCACCATTGGCCCCCCAAAATATGGCTAATGAATGTAAGTCACTCCCGTTACCCCTTATTCTCCAAAGCCTTTTCCCAAACACACTAGGCTCAGCCTTCAAGGAACAACTGCATCCTGGTTTACGGAGCAGGAACTACTGCCACTTTCACACTGACTTTTTAAAAATGGTCTAATGTCCCTGGCTGATGTGGCTCAGTGGATTGAGTGCCGGCCTGCGAACCTAAGGGTCCCCAGTTCAATTCTTAATTGGGGTACATGCTTGGGTTGCAGGCCAGCTCCCCAGGAGGGGGCATGCAAGAGGCAACCACACAAGATGTTTCTCTCCCTCTCTTTCTCCCTCTCTTCCCCTCTCTGAAATAAATAAATCTTTTTAAAAAAATGGTCTAATATGCAGGCACAGAATGGAGCCCCCATCCCCAGCCTACACATGTCCAATATATAACACAGAAATGTGTTCTGTGTACCTCTGACAGGTTACCCCGGTAAAGCTGTAACCAGGGAAATTTCAGAGACAGGCACTGTCACCTGCCTTAGGAAATCTGTGAAAATGAAGGTAAAAACCCTCACTTCCAAACAGGCCACAACATAATAAAAAATACTCTCTTTAGCATGCAAGAAGTGTCACCCCCCACATGCAAGTAAAGAGTAAAGACAAAAGTTTTGATTTTAGAAGTGGTACTTTATTTATTTTTATTCTTTCTCTATGAAAGACTTCACAAAAATGTAAACTAAGAAAAGAGAGGGAAGCTCAAGGCAGGAAAACCAAAAATTTAATTCCAACGCAAAAGGGCAGAGGCAAGAGAGACCCATGCAAAGTGACTCTGTGTCATGAATGAGGTTTGACTTTTTTTTCTTATACTGATAAGAGATATTGAACGAGAGAGAAGTGCTTAAAATTGCCCACAGAACAACAGACTGATTCAAGCCCAGGTGTCAGGAGCCATCCTGCCTGGTTTCAGGAACTGCAGCCTCATTAACGGACAAAAGAGTCCCAGGGCTAGGGCTGAGTGAAAAGGCCTTGGGGCCATGAGCCACTAAGGAGACAGAACCTATCTTCCTGGCAGGAGCACAGCCCCTGCCTCCCTCACTCCACCCTGCTTGGCCCCAAAAGATGGCTGGTTAGTCAATGACAGGTAAGATCCCTCAAGGGAGGGACAACCTAAGCCAGGCACAGCTACAAAAAGGGCCATCAGGGAAGGACTTAGGGTACTATAGAAAAGGGGCAGAAAGACCCTCATGCCTCAGCTTTGTCATAGCCTGAGTCCTCATTCTATCCCTAAGAAGTCTCCTAATCTCTTAGCTGCTTTGCTCCACCCGCCTGACTCAGCCTGAAAACAATGCCAGAGGCGGCTGCAGCCTTATACTGGAACGGACAGCTCCTGGGGGCAAATCTGGCCTGAGAAAGAATGTACATTGTTTCCTTTGAGGCTTGCTCCATAGCCCTGTTGGTATGAACTAGATGTCTGAGCTCAAAGCATACGGAGTGAAACTCCCTACTTCATGATACACGCCTCAACAACCTTCTGGCATCAGCGTATCCCACTGACCCTGACCAGAGATAATCCCTGTGTTTCCTCAGTGGTTATCTGTAGATGATGTCAGTTTTTCATGACTGTAGCTTTTTGGACATTGATTGATGAGCTTTACGTGCATATAGGTATCTTTGTGTGAACTGAACTCAATAAACATGCAGGGAAGGAGGTGTTCAAGGCCCTTCTCCTCTGAGAGACTGGTCAGCCTTCTCTTCCCAAGCAGATCATGTCTTGGAAGTTTCATTTCATCCTTGACGGTAGGGAGGACTCAGGACAGAGACTCTCACACCCAGGTAGCTGAAAGATAAAATTTAGCACATTTCTGCAGATCTAACTATGCCTGTGTTTGCATGTTTACTGTCTACCTTCTTCCCACAAGTAATATACTACAGAAGCACTTAGAAACATTTTTACTCTAATGTGAAGCTGATCTTACATATGAGAAAATTTGATGGTTCCCTATATAATACAATTTCAGAGTAACTGAAAGACCCACAGTTAAATAAAACTGATCAATCAACAAGCAAGAACAACCAAATCCTCCCTTCCTGCAGGTAATGACTAACATCTTAATTATGCCTTCGGGCTAGAGTTTGCTGTCTCAATGCACAACCCACATCCCAGTGAAAACACAACACAGTTGTATCTGAGAAGGGCTAATACCTCATGATAACACATTAACGTGATACATTAACTTGTCATCTGTCACCATGGTGATTAAAGAGATTATCTTGGAGAATTACAGGTTTTGGAACATGACCATTTTGGTGGTGGAAAGAGAAAGTTCTGGAGCCTGAGACCCAGCGAGGAAGCATCTGGATGGACAGGGTGCCAGGTATGGAACTCCAGCCACCAATAGGAGCAAGCAAGGAGAGGTGGACCCTGGGCCTGCTGGACTGACCCCAAGGAATGAGGGAGGGATAATGAAGACAACTGTCAAGGTCTCCGCTCTGCCCAAGCTATCCCTGGCAATGGGATCCGGGACTACTGGAGGTGACCCCAAGATGTAGAGTCACCTCCACTGGACTACGACCACAGCACGCCCAACCTTGAGTTTAAGGCTAGGTTGCTCAGACAGCTGCAGATACAGCTGGGAGAGCCTCACAGACACACACGCTCATACTCTCACACACCCGCCCTCCTTGAAGCACAGCTCACTTTCTCCTCCTGGTTTTCTTCCTAGCCCAGGTCCCAGCGGGAAGATGCTTACAGACAGATTTCCCACCTGCACAGTCAGGAGGACGCCTCACCTGGAATGCTGGACTGGAGAACGTTATCCTCCGTGCGCTCTGCGATCACGACGTGTCTCTGATGAGATCCATTATAAATAAAGTAAAACTCGGCATCCTTAGGAAGATAGACATTTTTGCCAAACTTCGCATAGACCGTCATCTGCCCCTGAAAAATGAGTGAGTTAGGGTGTCATCACACTTCCTCATCCTGGCTCTAAGAAGCCACAATAGAAAAGACCTGTGTCCCAGCCAGGACACTCCGTCCCATTCACTTCATGTGTGTGAGCTCAGATACTACAAAGGCTGCCTTCCAGCAACATGTCGGATGACAGGGAGACGCCTTCCGGGGCGTCAGAGTATGAGTACTGAAGTATGAGCATCACAGCTGGCTTCTGTTTTTAAAATTGAAGACGTTTGGAGTGTAGGGAAGAATTTGGTCTTTTTTTTAAGAGCTTATTTATTTATTTTTAGAGAGGGGAAAGGGAAGGAGAAACAGAGGGAGAGAAACATCCATGTGAGAGAGAAACATTGATCAGTTGCCTCTCACACCCGCCTTAACCGGGGACTGAACCCACAACCCAGGCACGTGCCCTGACCGCGGATCAAATCAGCAACCTCCCCGCTGTGGTCTGACGCCCAACCAACTGTGCCACATGGATCAGGGCAAAAGTTTTCATTTTCATTAAGAGATGTGAAAATATGGTACTCTGTCTTTTACTCTGCGTGAATTCCTGCCCAATGCACACCATTGCTTGCATTTTTTCCTCTATGTGATATACCACCATGGTAAAGATTCAAAATAATTATTCTTTAGCTCTGGCCTTACCCTGTCCTACATACATCAGAGTTGGCTCTAAGAGTTTAAATATTCACACACATTGCCAAATAAATAGCACCACATGCTCCCAAGCTTGCTGCGCCTTTGCCAACAGCTATCAGTCTTCTCTGAGGGATTTCCAGGTCCTCTTTCTCACTAGCCTGGCCTCACACTTTCTCTTGAGAGCTTCTGATTGGGACAGAGTCCTGCTAAGTACCCCGGTGCCCAGGAGAGGCGCTGCCCGAGTCACCAAGGTACACTCCGAGGAAGGAAGGAACGTGGAGGAAGGGCAGCAGCAGGCTGGTGCTGGCGGATACATCACCGTCCAGAGGCTGTGTGGACGGGCAACATACACAGTGCTTACAAGGGAGCAGCAGGGATGCAGGAGCCTGCCAAATGATCCTGGGGCCTTGGAGGATTCGGGACACTCCCTCCCTCAAACATAAAAACGGCAATACAAAAGAGACCTCCAGGGAGAGGGCACATTCCGCCCAGCCCGTGGGAGTGGCAGGGAAATGGAAACCAGGAGTGGAGGGGGTCGCCCACCTTGGAGGGCCTCCAGAGCTCGCCAGCCCAGCCCAGCCTGGAGGAGCATCTGGGCTTTTGCGCGCTTGCCCAACAAAAACAAACGCACCCTCCAAGAATGCCTCGCCCTGTGACAGGGGAGAAAAGTGAGCAGCGAGAGGTCTGCACAGTCTCTTCCACAGCTGTTTGCCTGTGACGGGTATTAGCATGATGTTCTGTAGGATATCAAGAGTTAGGCCAATTGGTATCAAAACAAAATCGAGGTGGAGCTCCTCTTTCCAGAAACCACCTGCTTACTTCTTCTAAAATTTTAAAAATAAAAAGGCTAGGTTTTTCTAGTGGTTTGCAATCCATGATACACAAGAAACATTACCTTAAATTTTGAACTGGTATAAATACAAATTGTGGAGCTCTAAAAAGAAGTCTCTGGCTCCCAATTTTGAACTGTCCTTTCTGTGTGTGTGAGCTTGCACCCACGTGCGCAAACATAATCAATAGAAAGTCGCATGCCAAGAAAAATCCACCATACAATAGCTTCGAGAAAAAAAAAAAAGTTCAGGAAGAGGATCTGAAAAAAAAAAAACAACAATAACAAATGTCTGACATGACTGAGAAAGGAAACTTAGATGAAATTCCACTTCCTAAAAAAGGAAGAACAGCAGCTCGCCTTAGTCATGTTCCCGGTTGCTAAAGGGACTGCTAATCACTCCTGGACAGAATCTGACCTGACCTGTTGATGTTTTTTCTTTTTTAGTAGAAAGCATATTTCATATACAGATCAAAGTTTTTCACAGATCACAAGGATATCTAATCTGTATCTATTCAAAACAATGATCATATTACTATTTTATTTTGTTGGGTGAACAAGAACTACAGCTTATGAAAGAGTTTAACTGCAACCTTCTTCAATACAATCCAAAATAGAAGTTTTATCATTCAGTTACGCCTCCCTTTCAAGACCACACCATGCTTTCCATTGAGAAAAGAAGATAACAATCAGGTCAGAAATTATACATGTCCATTAAAGAGATGCCCAGAAGTCCTAGCATTAAGGGTAATATTCAGCATAAAAGGATTTTATTATTTGCTAATCACAAAGAGATAAAAAAACACAGTGTAATTACAGGAGAAGGAGGGGGGGTGATAAAGAAACCAACAGAGAGGCCCAGTGGGATAGACAGGGATGGGGGGCGGTGGGGGAGAGTCGAGGAGAGAGATGGCAAGAGGGAAAGAAGGAGCCTGGGAAGGAAAATATGAATACAAAGAAATATTTTCATTCAGAGGTTAGATAAAGCTCAAAGGAAGTTTAGATAAAGCTACGAAGGAGATCAGCAGGCGGAAACTCTGTGCTGAGAAACAAGGTGGACACAATCAACCACAGGTGACAATTTTTCACTAAGATTGGGGGGTCTTTCTCATCACCGTGGCTGCTAAAAATCTGCTATTTTACTTAAAAGGCCACTAACACTATTAATGGCAAAGATAAATTCGAGTTTACAGAATTCCAGTGTGCCTCCAGCATTTCTCCATCTGGATTCAATTGCACACTTTGTTTTTAACAATTGAAAACTATAAACTTCCCCAGTAAATTTGTTGGCATTAATATCAGAATCACTCTTCTATGCAGAAATAATACATGTGTTATCACCTCTGTCCATTCACTATATCCCAAATTAAAAAAAAAAAAAACACTCAGCTATTTCACTGAACCTTCTGGAAACAATAAAAGGCATAATAGGCAAGATTATGTCCCCAAATTGATCTATAAATTTAATGCTCTTTAACCAAACCCAAACAGAATATTTCAAATGAAACTCAACAAGCTTATTCTAAAGTTCATCTGGAAGAATAAATACACAAGACTAGAAACAAACATTTTGAGAAAGAATGATGTTTGAGCTGGGAGTGGGGAGAGATCAGAACTCATCCCTCAGAAAGCAAAACATGCACAGCAACCATGGAGACTGCAACATGCCACAGTGGCACAGAGACAGACCGCTAAGTACGGAGCGTCCAGATGCATGGAAATTATGTAATAAAGGTGGCATTTCAAATCAGTGGCGAATGTTCTACTCAATAGTTTTGAAACAATAGCTAACCGTTAGGGGCAAAAACATCCTTCATACCAAACAGTTAAATTCCTGACTAATACAATATTGAACATAATTCATAAGCACATAAAATTAGAAGACTGTCTAAAATTTTTCATTATTGCACAAACTAATAGCAACTAAAGATCTCTGAATTTCATCTCTACTGCCACCACCCTAATGTATCAACAGTTTTCCACTTTTCCCATTTGCTTCCAGTCTTTGTTCAATGCACACCGAGTTATTCCACAGCTACACTCAAGGCACAACCACACAACGCACATGATGGTGCTTTGCTCTCTTCTATCGGAAAGAGTGGTCCGTGTTGTCACCGTCGTTGGCACCACTTTTAATTGCATTTCATCAAGTGTCTCATGCTCTGCGACTTAACCACCCCTCTACTGCTCTACACTAAGGCTATTTCTAGCTTAACATCACAAAAAATACTCCAGTAAACATTTCCACGTACATTGTTTTTATGTTTTGAATCACTTTTCAGAATGAAATTCCAGAAACAGGCCAAGAACATGAACAACTGTCACAAATTGCAAAACTGCTTTCCAGAAATGTTGCATCGACTTTTGCCGCCGCCTGTATGGGCAAGCATATCATTTTCATCCCAACTTTGCCACAGCTGTCTGTTTTAGTATTTCCTGAATTAACAGATAATGAACAGTTCCTCATTGATTTAATTCATATTTGACACTGTCACTGAAATTTATTGCCCACTTACATAAAAATCTATGACTAAATGGCACCATCATTGTTAACGTTCTAAATAAATTTCAATTTAAAGAATTCTGGTCGTCCCTCTTCTATTCACCTTTGCCTTAGGCAGGTCAAAATTTTCACTTTCTCAAGTGAATCAGTTGAGATCAACATCAAAATTATTCCCTTTCCCCTCTGAAGGGTGAAGGCATACCACCAGTTTCCCTTCTTATGCCCCAATAAAAAGTACTCAAATATTCCTGCAAAACCTCTGAAGGCCAGGTAACATGAATGGAATGACAAATACAAACCAGAAAACAGCAATGACAAACAGGAATGACAAATGCAAAAGAAAAGCTGAACTAAGTATAAGCATACTAAATATATCTTAATATAAGCACAAACAAAAATAAATCAAGCCAATTAAACCACATTTTTTACCATCAAGTAGCCCCCTAGAGAAATTGTACTTGCAAAACTCATCAATAATTCTCAAAGACCAAGCCTTCCACATGAGATGCTGCAGCATCTGTGAATTCCTTTTCAAACAAAAAAAAAAAGCCCTGGCTGGTGTAGCTCAGTGGATTGAGCACGGGCTGGGAACCAAAGGGTTGCCGGTTCAATTCCCAGTCAGGGCACATGCCTGGGTTGCAGGCCAGGTCCCCAGCGAGGGCCCTGTGAGAGGCAACCATACATTGCTGTTTCTCTCCTTCTCTTTCTCCCTTCCCCTCTCTCCAAAAATAGATTTTAAAAAATCTAAAAAAGAAACAAAAAGATATTAAATGTTTTTGCCACTCTCAACTATTTCATCCAGCTCTCCTACTCCTCTCCTGATGGCATTTAAGATGAAAGTGATCACAGACACTGATGTGCACATTTTAAGTATCTTTCCATTAATCTGTAACAGTCCCTAATTCAGGATCTCTCATGTCCTAAATTACTTGGTGGCTGCATGATGCTAATCACTGGGGATCCTTGTACTAATGTTCTCCCTCCTTTACTCCCTCTCTTCTCTCTCACCTTCTACAATGTATCTGTATATAATTACATTGTTAGTAACAATATTATTTGTAGGACAACAGCTTTAACAATCTAGCTCCTAAAATGTCTTGTATAAGTAGGCAATAAACAAATACCGTAATTTCATATTGTGATAACTAGAACAAAGTGTGTATCTTTTTATGGGGGGAGGGTTCTTAATCTGGGGCCACAGGAAGGGTCCATAAGTGAGTTTCAGGTGGTCTGGGAACCTCTTCAAATTATTAGCAAAATTATTTTTGTGTGTATATGTGCACTCAATTTTATGAGGAAAGATTTATGGCTTTCATTATATTCTCAAAGGCATCCAAAGATTCAAAGGATGTTATGAACTCTAGCTTTTACAGTAACAAACGAAAATGGAAATGCTTTTTAATGATAATGGTCGCCTTCTATATGACAGTAAGACTGTTCTACTGTTTTCTAAGGTATTCTAGTATTCTACAGCTTTATGTGGAACAATTTTTAGGATAAAAGCACAATGAGGATTAATATGAATTGATATATTAAATATTATAATTAAAGTTTACTAATACATGCCATGAAAACCATCATCATAAATATATTGCTCTAAGTGATCAAATTTGATTTTGTTTTTAATATTTGAAACTTGTCCTGTTTACAGTAACAAAAAAAGTAGTAATTCTACCTACAACCTTCCCTGCAGAGCACAGTGTCTTAAATGTTGTGAGATCCTTGAGAAGAGTAAAAAAAGAAAGAAAGAAAAAAAAGCATGAGCCCATTTTACAGGTAAGTGAATTTAGAGTACTGGTACTACTAACTAGATCAGGAACTCAGAGCCAAATGAACAGTATTGGGTTTCTTGATTTCTGCCCTAACCTCCATGTTAGGTTCTCCTCTTTATTATATTCAAGCACAATTCTTCTTTTTTAAAGATTTTATTTATTCCTAGAGAAGGGGGGAGTGGGGAGAGAGGGGGAAAGAAACATCAATGCATGGTTGACTCTTGCACACCCCCTACTGGGGACCTGGCCCACAACCCAGGTGTGTGCCCCGACTGGGAATTGAACCAGCGACCCTTTGTTTCGCAGGTCAGCACTCAATCCATTGAGCCACACCAGCCAGGGCCCAAGAACAATTCTAAAGAAAGTGCTATGGGCACAAAGTATTTTATTTCTAATCACTGTATGTAGCTGAAGTCCTTCTTAAAAACAAAGTGTGGAAATGCAAAAATTATTTTTATATGTGTGCACATCTATTATATGTAGACATATGCATATCCATATACATACATGCACATATTACCTTTTATGTGTAGAGTACTTCACAGTTTACAGAGTCTTTCCTGTGTATTTCCTCATCTTGTCCCACAGTAACATCAGGGAAGTACAACCCCAGCTCTTACCCTAGAAACGAGAGCACGGACAGGATCGGGTCCGGCGAGGGGCAGAGCCACAGCTCTGATCTAGATCTTCCACAGCTCTGATCTAGATCTTCTAGAAGGGAGTGGCACCCTTCTCCCCAACGCGTTCTGTACTAACAGCAAATGCTCAAGTATTTGTTGACTTATCGATACTTTTATGTTTACTCAACATTTATTTATGTACTTGCTACAAGGATTCTCATCCTGAAGTCCATGGTAGACATGAGGTGGAGAGGAGAGATCAAAATAATGTTCCTTAATCCTCCAAAGACATATATGCACAGCCTTAAGCAATCATCTGGGGAGAGCGTCTGTCTTTTAATCGGAAATTCTTAGAAGGTACGAGGAGCACATAACTCAGAAAGGTTAAAAGCCACTGATTTAAAGCATGTTTAAAGCATCTTATGTAAAATATCAATATCATTTGAATTTATTATCCCAAACAAAAACTAAGTCAAAAAATACAGGTGAACACAGATTGTTTAGATCCAGGAAGAAATATCGGAATGCCATTTTTTTAAGGAAGGTAAACTAAAATGACCTAAAAGACTTCAGACGTTTCTTTAGAAACAGCCTTGAGATGGGGATGATTTCCATTTCCCGACAGGATGAAATAGGGCGCAGGAGGCCAATATTTTTGCTGGTAACAACTAGCAAAAAATATGCTGCTTACAAGAGAGACACTTAACACAGAGAGCTTAAAAGTAAAAAGATACACTAACCTACACTAACCAAAACAAAGCCAGTATAACCAAAATAATACCAGACAGTAGTTTTTAAAGCAAGACATATTACAAGAGAAAGAGGAACTCTTCACTATAAGAAGTGTCAGTTGAACAGGGTGAGATCATACTATTAAATCTGTATATACTTAAAAATATTGATTTAAAATATAATGGAAATATTAACAAATCCAAAAGAGGAAGTAGAGAAATCCCTAATCACAATGGGAGACCTTAGCTTGCCTCTCACAATAGCTGATAGAACAAACAGACAAAAACGGACAGGGATACACAATTAACAAGATTACTAATAAAGAGGAATAATGATCATAAATTAAATATCTACAGTAATATTTATTTTAAAAGGTATCCATTATTCAAAACTCTGTATTAAATGGGAATGCAGACTGTGGAAACAGTATGTAATTTCCTCAGAAAACTAAAAATAGAACTGTCTTTTGACCCAGCAATTCCAGTGCTGGGACTATAACCTAAGAATCCTGAAATACCAATTCAAAAGAACCTATGCACCCCAATGTTCACAGCAACACAATTTACAATAGCCAAGTGCTAGAAGCAATCTAAGTGCCTATCAGTAAATGAGTGGATTAAAAACCTGTGTTACATTTACACAATGGAATACTACGCAGCAGAGAGGAAGAAGGAGCTCCTACCCTTCGTGACAGCGTGGATGGAACTGCAGAGCACTATGCTAAGTGGAATAAGCCAGGTGGTGAAAGACAAATGCCATATGATCTCACCTATAAATGGAACCTAATAAACAGAACAAACAAGCAAGCAAAATGAGCAAGCAAACACAGAGACATTGAAATAAAGAACAAACTGACAGTAACCAGATGGGAGGTGGGAGGGGAGAACAGGGGAAAGAAGGGGAAAGGTCATCAAGAAACATGTACATAGGACCCAGGACAAGGACAAAAGCAGGAGGCATAGGACTAAGGGTGGGAGGTGGGGCGGGGGGAGGCGGGGATCGGGGACAACTGTAGCTGAACAACAATAAAAGTTAACGCAAAAAAATTTTTAATTAAAAAAATAAATTCAGTTAAATAAACACAAAAATTCCTGATGACTTTCACGCTTGATGGAATGATTCACCACTATAGAACTGAAATAGCCATTGTTCCTGTAACACTGCTGAATGGAGTGGAAAACAATCCATGACGGAGGTCAATAAATGACTCCAGATTCCTCACAAGACAAGAAGCAGGCTAAAAAGCTTCTTGCTTGCTTCCTTTTTAAATCACTAACTTACAGATTCCACAAAACATAGAACTCCTAGAAATTAAAAACAAACATCTGACATTTTAAGCAGCTAATAGGAGGAAATACACTGGGAAATAAGAATACTTAAGAATTATAATCTCTACTCTTGCGTTATCCAAATATGTCTTTGAGGAGTAAAGGTCCTGCACTTGCTTTCAAAATAATCTAATGCAAAAGTAAAGAATGAAGCAAAGTGCAGTTTAACAGCTGGCCACCAGTTGGGATTTTAGTCAAAAATCAACAAAGCATGAGTCATCCCTGAGACTCAAAGACTAATAATTCTGCTCGACCCTGCACTCACGGAAATGGAGCAATTCCTATAAGAATGGGCACGGGCAGCTCTTCTCTCTGCCCGCCAGGCACACCTTCGCCAAGGAGTGCTTTAATGTAAATACAGACTGAAATGACGGCACGCTCAGAGGAAAATGACAAGGATGCCACAGGGACACAAAAACCATGTTGTCACATGAGGAACAATTGAAGGAACTGGGACTGTTTTGCCAAAGAAGAAAAGACTCACGGGTAAATGGTAATGGCTGCAAATATCTGAGGTTCTGTCATGCAGACAAGGGATTAGACGTGTCCTGCGGGCCCCAAGGGGAAAGCATAAAACAATGGAGGGAAGGACCGGACACAGTGCAGTCCTCCAGCGAGAGCCTTGTGAGGGATCAGGGGTGTCGGAGGATGACAAGGGCTGCTTCGGCTGAGAAGGAATAAGCACGACCAGGAAATGGTGGCTTTGTTTCTGTTTTGCTTATTTGTTTGTTCGCAGAGAGAACAGGACTAAATACCCAGTCTTGAAAGGCTAGAATCTGTGATACCTGGTATACGCATTAGTAACCTCCATATTTTAAAAAATGAGAAGTTCTAGATAATGGTGTTTTGCATTTTGTTTTTTTTGTATTAATTTCTCCCTCATTCTTTTGCCTTGGTGTATTTCCTAGCTCCTTGGGTTAATGCTTAGTTTATTTTAATTCTCAGTGTTAGCGGTTTTCAAACTGAGCTCAGGGAAACCCTACGTTCTAATGGAAGAATGTTAGCAGTTCAAATATCCCATCTAAATTTCATTTTGAAAAATATGTTCCTGATTATTTTTCATCTAGAAATAATGCATTTACATAAGTGTATTATTTACCAAATTTTAATACGCTGGAGAAGACCCAAACTGCCAGGCTAAGTCAATGCTCTCATTGACTTAATTAATTAATGTAATAAATTTAAAATTGAACAATATATTTATAATAAAGTTTTTATCAAGTTTATATATCGAAGTTCTCCATAATACTTTGCTTTGAAAAAAAGATTAGTCCTTCTGAAAAAATGTTAAAACAGCATCTGCTTAGTCTCTGAGGTGCCACTGACCCCAGGACACCCTCTGCCCCTCTGCTGGTCTTTATGGGAAGACGCAGCGCTGTTAGCTCATTTTATATTTCATGTCTCAAACAGCTTTACATCTGCAACACAGTAAAGACAATTCATCAATTTCAGACTCAGGCTGAACTCATGCAGACAGCAATTGTACATGATCATTACTTAACACTTGAAGTCTACAGATTTATGTCCAACCAAGTGTCGTCTGAAGACCAGTGTGGATCAGTTAGCCGATAGCATTGAACGTGCCAAACCGAGACTATCAGAAATACAAAGAACCCCAAGTTTCCGTGAATTGATCCCTCCTGGGCAAAGAACAGTGACACAGCTATCTGTAATCTTATGTCAGGGCAGACCACAGAGTCCCCGTATTGCACAGGATGTCCTTCTTGTGAGGGTACAAAAGGAGGGAGTCCCCGGAGAAGGAGGAGGGGCTCCCTGAGGGGTCAGAGGTTACACCTCTTCCCACTAATAGCTTCCAACAGTGAGAAGAGCAACAGCATCTGTGCCAGAACTCCCCTTCCACCCTCCATCCCAGTGCACACACCCACACACGCGCACACACAGTAGGCCATTCTTAAGCAACAGCACTTAAGATCCTGCTAAGTAATGCCCCATACCAAACAAAAGAATCAGGGAATCCTCATTAAGAGAAACATAGATTCAGAAATTTATACCATAAAATATGGAGCTCAAAGAAAGCTTAGACTGCATCTGGATCAAAACTCTTTCAAAATCTTTACCTTACACAGAACAACTGAAGGTAACCTGATCTGGGTCTCCTCACACAGCAGACCTGGGGCCAGAACCAGGTCTTCGCCCTCCACCCAACATCTTCCCACCACTCGAAGGGGCTAGTTGGAAGAGCTGCAGCCTCTGGCCCCCCAGGGAGCCTCTCCTCCTCCTCCTGCTCCTCCTCCTCCTCCACTACCAGAAAGAACCTTTATGGAAACAAGACAGATTTAGAAGTAAATCAACTCTCCGCAAGTTCCCTGATGCCCACCCCCCACAACACCCATAGGCTCCACTCCCTTGTGTCTTCTCTTCCTAGACGCCCATCCCCTCAGGGCCGGCAGTTCTTCTCCTCACTCTTTTTCTTCTCAAATCAACACAAGCAGATAAAAGCCAGCTCAGTTACAGCATGGACACCATGAAGCCATAGAAACACGAGAAGCAGGGCAACAAAGAAAGGGCATCCCCATACGCAAAGGCTGCGGGTTAGATCCCCAGTCAGGGTGCATACAAGAATTAACCAGCGAATGACAAATTAAGGGAGCAACAAATCAATGTTTTCTCCTTCTTTTCCCTCCTCCCCCTTGTTGCTCTGTCAAAAAATCAATTTTAAAAAGAAATTTAAAAAGAGAGAAAGGGCATCCAGAAGCTCAGTGCAGCCCCAGCTCCAAAAGACTGCCTGGAAAGAAAGACAAAGACAGAAGGATGAGGGCTCAGTGGGGGGGCGGGGGGGGGCAGGACAACCAGGGCAGCAGCAGCACTGGGCTGGAGAGTGACGACAACAACAAGGAGCTGGAAATTAAAAGGCAATGTGGAATTTAATTGAAACAGGAGAAGGGCAAAAATGATGGAAAATAAACAGATAAATGAAAATAAGCTGAAGAGAGAAATACCCACGCTACCAGAAATCTCAATCTGGAAACACTTTTGTAACAAGGAGGGGCATGGCGAGGAAAAGGAGCTATATCTTGAAGCTGATGAGGAACACTTCATTAATAAAAAGCAAGAACTAAAGGCCAAAGAAGCACTGTGGAATGTGTCTTTTTGTGACACATCATCACGGGGAGAGGGTCCTTTTCCCACTGCTGACATCCAGCTAATTGTCACACCCCCATCCTGGAAGCCCGTCGTTCCCACGCCATACACAACTGCGGGGCTGAGGGGAGGGCACACGCAGTTCCGTTCTCATTCTCACTCCAACTTTCGAGTCAGCAATGGCTTTAGAATGCCGGGTCCCCTTTTTCTGGCCTTGTCCTTTTCTGCTGCTTACTTAGGGCTCTGAATCTTCAGGATAGCTGAACGGGGCTCTCAGTGAAAAACAGGACCTGCACGCAGAACCGCCAGCGCTGGCTTCACCAGAGGTGCCAGTCAACCAAATGCTGATGGGGGTCACTCCCCTCAGCCTAATTCAGCACAAAGCCCAGAAATACAAGAACAACACTGGTAGCAACAAACACAGAGAACAATCCGAAAAGCCTGAGCACACTGTCGACCTTGTTAAGAATAATACCTTCCTCAGTAGTTACAAAATAAGCATGGGGATATAAGGTAAAGCATAAAGAATATAGTTAACAATACCATGAGAACTATCTATGGTGCAGGTGGGCACTTGAATTACTGGAGGGAGCACTTTGTAACCTATATGAATGTCTGCCTACTATGTTGTACACCTGAAATTAATACAAAAAAGTGTTGAATGTAAACTGTAATGAAAATAAAATTTTTAAAAGAATAATACCACCCATTCCTTAGCGCTTCACTGTTCATAAGATGCTTCTGTGTCTCACAACCTCCAAGACACAAGCAGGTGAGGGGCTGGCCCACAGTGCCCCAGGTGGCTGGAACCAGCCCATAAGTCTCCTCGTTCTTTCGTTCGCTCACTCCAGATAGGCACTGGGTGTCTACTAGGTGCCATGGTTAAACTACCTGCCCTTAAAAAACTATTGTAGTGGGAAGACACAAACAATAAACAGTTAAGTGCCTGTTATGTGAGGGACTTGTAAGAACTGATACAAGTAAGGTGGGGTAAGGAGAGAGATGTTTTAGATAGGAGAGTTGGAAAAGTCTACTAATGAGATGACATTCTAACAGAGGCCTGAATACCATAAGGGAGTGAGCCATGTGGATATCAAAAGCATTTCAGGTCGAGGGACCAGCCAATGCAAAGGCCCTAAAGTGACATGTGCCGGGAGAGGTTGAGAAACAGCCAGGAAACCTGTTGGCAGAAGCAGAAGAGGACAGAATGGGAGGCAAGGCTGGGGCTCAGTAAAGGGCGTGGTGAGGACACGGTTGTTAACTCTGCAATGGAAAGCCTCGTTTTGGATAGAAAGGTGACAAGATCTGGATATTGTTTTAAAAGGATCGCTCCAGCTGCTTTGAGACTAGACAGTGACGGGACAATGGTGAAATCCAGGCAAGAAATCCAGAAATCACTGCAGAAATCCAGGCAAGAGCAACAGGGCGTTTCAGGGCATTTTCTGCCATAGCATGGAGGCTCTCGATGTGACGTTCTCTTGCCGAGAGGAGGCAAATCCACAGGTCTCCTAGGAGACCACGTCTTTATTCAGCTCTGCTTATCATTGACTGCGGTCGCTCCAGCAACCCTGTGCCAGCAATACCAGAAAGGATGCTATGGAGGTTGGCCGTTCTTCGAGGATAGTCTCTTTCACAGTCCCTACTGCTCTGTAGTTTTTAAAGCACTGAAAACAACACTGGAAATTTGAAAAACATGGATCTGGATCATCAGGGCTACACGTGCAGACAACAGACATGGGTCTGGATGGCCAGTCACATCCTGAAGCTTTCGTAGAAGGAAGGTACATTTCAGTGTGAAGCCTCTAGAATTAAATTAAACCTGGGTTCCAATCCCAGCTGCCTCAGCTACCTGAACTGCAAAACGTGGGTGAAAACAGGCCCTACCTAAGTGATGGGGTCACTGAGAAAACTAAAGGAAATCAGGGATATTAACACTTGTACAGCACCTAACACTTAATTAGTGTTTAATAACTTAATAAGTACTAAATTAGCTGTCTGCTGATATGTTAGTACTAAAATCAACATCATTATTATTAGTGTTCATTGAAGAAACATTTATTGAAAATCTACTGTATGCACTTTCCTCCATTTTTTTCTTAAATAACACAGAGACTGGAGGTACACTATCAGTACCCTCATTTTACAGATGAGGATATTGTGCTCAGAAGGTTGAATTATTGTTTTAAAGATTTTATTTACTTATTTTTAGAGAGAGAGGAAGGGAAGGAGAAAGGGAGAGAGAGAAACATCAACGTATGGTTGCCTCATGCATGCCCTACACTGGGGACCTGGCCCGCAACCCAGGCATGTGCCCCCACGAGCAATCCAGTGGGCGATCCCTTGGCTCGAAGGCCAGCCCTCAATCCACTAAGCCACACCAGCCAGGCCAGAAGGTTGAATTATTTAACCGAAGTTATGATGACCCCTCAAATCCTCTAGGAGTCAGCAACAAAGAAAGTAAAAAGGTAAATACTATACACCCATTAAAAAGACTTGACATTTTATCAGTAAATACCCTGTCCAGCTCAAAAATATTCTTCCCTCCAAACGACAGAAACAATAACTTAAAAAAAAAACACTAGAGGGACTTATATCCAGAACTAATGGACTATCATTCATTGTACCAGTTTATAATGATAATATCAGTTATCCCATTCTTCTGAACCTGGACGCTACCACCATCTGTTCAGAGGATCGACGGAGGGCTCACTTCTTCAGTACCTTAAGCTGTCTCAGTTGCGCATCTGATTTCTTCTGCAGTAGGAAGCGGTGTAAGCAACAGGCCATGAGAGCAGGGAGAACGGGTGCCGGTGCTCTGTACTAAACCACCACCCTGTCTGCACCGCTCAGTAAACTTTTCAAGGACACACAATAACCCTCACTCCTCTGTTATGCACAAGTGCTAACAGCAATTTATCTAGAAGTATATCCTGCTCCTCTGTCTTTCTGAAGACCCTCCAGTGAAGCCCCCAGGATTTTACACCTTCTCATGATCAGTGAACACTCTGCCCCATCCCTTTCATCCACCCCAATTCCATTACTCCTTGAGGCCATCTCTTCCAGACTGGCCTCCATGATACCCCCTCTGAATTCCAGGTGATCTTATCTCAACCTCTCTTGCAGTATTTAGCTCTTCCTACCTTATAGTCTTTCTTTTCCCTCTGCCCAAAATAGGAGCCTCCATTTTTATTTATTTACTAATTTATTTTCCTTTCATCCTTATTTTTACTGGGTTACTTAATGAGGGCAGGCAAGCACAGTGATGAAATACACAGGCTCTGGTGTGGAGATAGACAGCTGGGTCCCAATCCTGCCTCCACCACTCACTGCTATTCAACTTTAAACAATTTAGCTTAATTTCCTTCCCTCATCTGTAAAACGGGATTAACAGTGATGCTCTTTATTTGGATTTTAGTGAGGGCCAAATGAGGTAACAAATGCCTGTGCCTGGTATGAGGTGAGAGTTCACTAAATGTTAGCAATTCTTCATTTTTTATTTGTGAACTACCTTTCTTTCCAATAATCAAGGTGTTAATGAATCATTTCATCCCAAATGTCCCTCAATATCTGGCAGACTCCAGGTCCCATAGAACTTTGACAGCATCTTCTGCACAGAAAGGACTCAAAAAGTTAAATTAAAAGGAAAGAACATTCTGTAAACCAAAAAAAAAAAAAAATGCTTCCTACTGTTTGTGTGTTTCCACTATGATGTTTTGTATACCACTTTTTTCTTAATTCAAAATAAAATATACTTTTATATTTATTTATCAAAGATTTATTAAGTCCTTATTAGTTCTACACAGTGTTCTGAGAATAACAAATGCAGCAGTGAAATGAGCACACCCCCACTCTCACGGGTTAGAGCCTTCTGCTAGGAAGACACAATAAACAAGAAAATATCAGCCCTGGCTGGTGTAGCTCAGTGGATGGAGTGCCACCCTGTGAACCAAAGGGTCGTGACTCGATTCTAGTCAGGGTACATGCCTGGGTTGCAGGCCAGGTCCCCAGCAAGGGGGTGCATGAGAGGCAACCACACATCGATGTTTCTCTCCCTCTCTCCCTCCCTTCCCCTCTCTCCTTCCCTCTAAAAATAAATAAATAAAAATATTTAAAAAAAAAAGAAAATATCAGATAATGATGAGTGCTATACAAAGAATTTAAAAGGATGCCAAGTGTCCAGGGAGCTATCTTAATTTTTTTTAATTTGTTTATTTTTCAATTACAGTTGACATATAATATTACATTAGTTTCAGGTGTTCCCAGAAAGCTATTTAGATTGAGTGGTCAGGGAGATCTTTGGGTTTGTTGTTTTTTTTTAATTTTACTTTATTAATTAAAGTTATTGGGGTGTCATTGGTTTATATAGGTTTCAAGTGTACATTTCTTCGTGAGATCTTTGAGAAGCAAGGCATGGAGGCTGAGATCTGAATTACCAGGTTTGCAAATTTGTTTAGTTTTTAAATAGTTTTTTTATTTTTCAATTACAGTTGACATACAGTATTATACTAGTTTCATGTGTATAACCTAAGAGGAGAGAAGGAAATGAGAATGGAGCGAATGAGAAGAAAACAAAAAGTGACAGGTCAGGGAAGCGTACAGCAAATCTGTTGGAAACAACGCCTGAGGGCTGTGTCCTCAGGCCCAGACGTGGGTATGAAGTGCCTGAAACTGAGCAACAGTGGGGCGCTGCAGGAAGGCTACCTAGCTGCTGTAACAGAGAACGCTGAAAGCTGGTTGGTGGAACACAATAAAAGCTTGTTTTCTGCCCATGTAATAACCCCAAAACACTTACTGACGCTGGGGTGACTCTCCCCCAAGCAGCCTTCCAGAAGCCAAGGTTCCTGGCACCGTGCAGCTCTCCCACCTGCAACACTTGGACCCCAAGTTCTCCTGCTCTCTTCCCGCCAAAAGGAGAAAAGAATACGGACATTCATAGCCGTCCAGGACCAAGCATGGCACGGGCCTCTTCTGCTCCCATTCCCTTGGCAAGAACTCACCTACAAAGAGTAACTGGGAAACATTTCATAACCGCATCCAGCAGAAGGCAGGAATGGTTTGGTTACTGGCTCAATCTCTGCCATAGCCTGAGGCACAGTGAGTGACTCCAGAAAACATCTAAGGGCTAAAAATGTCACTATTCAATTTTTTTAAGTTTTTATTTATTGATTGGAGAGAGAGAAAGAGGAAGGGAGACAGGGAGAGAGGGAGAGAGAGAGAGACATAAATTTGTTGTTTCACTTATTTATGCATGCATTGGCTGCTTCTTGAATGTGTCCTGACTGGGGATGGGACTCCCAACCTTGGAGTATCAGGACAATGTTCTAACAAATGAGCCACCTAGCCAGGACCTAAAAATGTCACTAAATCTCAAATTTAGTTTAATCAAAATTGAATAATTCTACACTTCAAAAAGAAAAAAGAAAAAACATGACAAGACGGTCAAGAGTTGATAGATTGTGTTGAAAATGATGGTGCGGTGCGCTTGCGTGCTCCTGTGCACTGCTGCTAGCGCGCTCTCTCTCTCTCTCTCTCTCACACACACACACTCTCTGCACAATTTTATCCCAAACATAGTGCCAGAAGCCACACTCCTACAAGTGTCCCTTAGTTCAGAAAAGAGAGGAGCTGGGAGAGAATAGCTCCATCAATAAATTATCTACACAATAAAGAAAAACTGCATTATTTTAAATGTCATTCCTAATGATAAAAAATATTTTTGACACTACACTAAATTATACCACTCACTTACTCTGGGCCTCTTGAGATCACCCAAAAGTACAGCCCAGCTAATGGGCACTGGAAGATTTCCACAAGTATACATGATTTTTACAATTTACTGATCACAGGCACCTTAATTCTCATTCCATATCTACCCTACCCCTTCAAAACCAACAATGCTGAGGGGTTGCTGGCCACACGGTAACCATGGGTCTTCTGAAGTGAGCGACACCACACAAACCTGTCAGCCACTCTGCTAACTGTGCCAGTGTCCTGTTTCCTTACACCTGAATGAGCACAAACAGTACACAAGACTCATTCTCTATGAAAAAATTCTTTAACAGCCAAGCAAAAGCATGCCCAAGACTTAAAATAATCTGCGTTTTTAAAGACATCCAACTGAAGAAATCCTTAAATTACAGTAATCCCTGGAGTTATCTCATTCCTAACAGGACAGACACAGACTGGTATTTCGTTTTTAACTAGTTACACCCCCTTCCAAACTACGTACCCCCAAAAACCTCTGACCACACGACAATGGCACAGGTAACTCCCCCAAAGTCAATGCAAACATGTTGCCAGTAGTTACAGAAATTAAAGCATTCCCACTGAAACCCAATATGCTAAATTTTTTTGAACATATGGAGCACACAGTTTCTAAAAGTGGATTTTCTTATCACAGGGAACATCAAGAGCCTTCTACATTTCTGGATAGGAGATTTGAGGTGTTTTGTTTTGTTTTGAAGCTTAAAGGTAGAGAAAGGGGAAGATTTAAAGAATTTCACCAGATCATTACAAGAAAAATAATCCAGTTCAATGATTTAAACTGTCCCAAACACATTCAAGAGGCTGGTCTTCAACTTTTGGCTAAAGACATGATACAGATTAAGTGCAAAGACCGAAAGATTCTAAACAGGTAGGTCATTTTTAACCTCAAGAATAACTTTTTATTTTTCAACACTAAAGTTTTAAACCACCAAAGAGATCAAGCTTTAAAGAAATTCCTCTTTGTGCAGATAGTTTTAACCTGTACTGATTTCAGGCTGCATCCAAGGGCCACCCCCCCTCTCAGCCTTGCTTGCACGCCTTGTGAACCGGCGAGAAGCATTTTCATTCTAACTACTGCTCGGTAAGAACATACAACACGTCTACCAGGGCACTTTACTGTTTTAATAACTCTGGATTTAAGAAAAAATTAGGTAGTTTTCATTAAATTTTATGTTATAAACTTATAAACAGAATTAAGCTATAAGTTTATTTTTTAGAAACCTTAAACAGCCATAAACGATAAATAATGTATATGTAATATGTACTAATGCTCTTATTTAAACTTTAGACCTTAGTAAAACTGATTTTTATCCAGGATTATAGTAGTAATTTTTTAAAAGCTACTTTTCATTTAATACCACTGTATAACACTGTTAGGTAACACCTTTATCCTCACAATAACACTGCAAGGTGAGCTTTATAATCCCCATTTGTAAATTAAGAAAGTGGGACGCAGTATATGTTAGAAGGTCATGACTAGGATTTGAGTTCAGGTCTATCTACTGCTTGCTACTATTTCAAGGTCAAAATAACTCTTAGTGTAGGGCACAGCTCTTGGCAGGCCCCCCAAAGCTAAGCCCCAACTTGTGAAGTTCCACTCTCTCTAACTAAAAATATAGTCCACCGAATTTTGGTGAAATTGGCTACTTACTATAATTTAGACACCTATTGAGGAAAGGAAAGTATTTGCCTCAACATCAAAAAGCATACCTAAATGTGATCAATGACTAAATACATGAGAAATTTAATACATTTTGACTGTGCATTGAAATAAAGGGTGATACAATAATGAAGCATACAAATTAAAGGATTATAATCTAAATGATTTTTAGAAATAGAAAACCTGAGGATTTTCTACTCTTATTCACAATGTTGTCCTAGAGACAAGAAGACACAACGAACTCATGTGAACATTTCAGGCAGTTTAACAGCAGCGACCTGCAGTGGATACCGCAGCTCCCGAAAGCAGCCTTTGGCAGCAATCCTCCGACATCCCACGGGACGTCCCATGATTAGAGCATAGGCAACACTGCTCTCACCATTTACCAATGTGCCAAGCCCAGTTCTAACTGCTTTTAATCCCTCAACAATCCTTCAAGGTAGGGGTTCAAATATAACACCTATTTATGCAGTTATGCACACTGGCAATCCCTACAGGTTCTTCAAATCCCTTGGCACCAACACGTGTCTCCAGCTATCTATATTTAATTGTGAGTCAAGGTTTCCAGGTTCCAGTAATATTTACAAGACCCTTCATAATGCCAGGGCTTTCTACCATTTCCTAATTTTCTGTTCATCTTTATTATCTGTTTCCTTTTAGCTGTAAAACTCATATTTTAAAGCCCAGTTTACAAACCTTTGGTGAAACATCCTGCATCCAAACTACTTTTTTAGAATACAAGATGCAAGGTAGAAAGACCAGCCTCAGGAAACAAATGATTTTCCGAGTGCACTTAACCCAGGGTCCCAGACAGCTCACTTTTTGACTGATCTCATCAGGACTCTCCAGTGGGAACCTTCCCTTCTCCTTGGCCAGGGCACTGGGCACCATGTTTCTGTGCAGGGTTTATATTAGCTCTGTGTCTGGGGATATTCTTTAGCATTCTGAACAAGAGGAAAAAATATTAAACTTTCCTTTTGTTTTAACTCTATGTTGTAAGTCTAAAAAGAGTTTTGTTGTATTATTTTGTGCACTGTTTTCTCTATTTCTAATACTTAAGAAATATTTCTAATACTTCTTCAAAAGTAGTTTTCAGTAATAGATTTATATATCATATCTGACTTGGAAAAAAAATCAAATTTTCAGACTTGCAAAGTTGACTATTTCTGGCCAAGATGGAGGCATAGGTAGATATATTTTGCTTCCTCACACAACCAAAACAAGGACATCAACAAATTTAAAAACAAAAAAACAATCAGAACTGCCAGAAAAATCAAACTGTATGGAAGTCTGACAACCAAGGAGTTATAGAAGAAACATTCATCCAGACTGGTATGAGGAGTGCAGACAGACAGCCAGGGTGGAGAGTCCACATGACAAGGTGGCAGACTGGGTGGGCAAGGCCACAGCTGGCAAACCAGGTGGTCCCACATTCGCATGCAGATAAGCTGGGACGAACAACTGGGGTGCAAGACAGACTACGCAACCCAGGGTTCCAGCGCAGGGAAATAAAGTCTCAAAAACTCTGGCTGTAAAAATCTGTGGGCATTGCTGTGGCAGGAGAAACTACCAGCCTCATAGGAGAGTTCGTTGGAGAGACCCACAGGGTCCTAGAATGTACACAAACCCACCCACGTGGGAATCAGCACCAGAAGGGCCCAATTTACTTGTGGGTAGTGGGGGAAGTAACTAAAAGCCAGTCAAGAGCCAAGCAAATGGCATTGTTCCCTGTCGGACCCCTCCCCCACATACAGTGCCACAATTCAATGATGTGGGTTGCCCTGCTCTGGCAAATACCTAAAGCTCTTCCACTTACCATGCAACAGGTGTGCCAAGACAAAGAAATATAGCCCAAGTGAAATAACAGATCAAAACTCAAAAAAAAGAACTAAGGGTGAGGAGATAGCCAACCTATCCGATGCAGAGTTCAAAACACTGGTAATCAGGATGCTCACAGAATTGATGAAGTACAGACACAAAATAGAGGAAGGTGTGAAGGTTATGCAAAGTGAAATAAAGAAAAATATACAGGAACCAACAGTGAAGGGAAGGAAACTGGGACTTACATCAACAATTTGGAAAAGAAGGAAGAAATAAATATTCAACTGGAATACGAAACAAGAATTCAAAAAAAAATGGAAAGGCTTAGGACCCTCAGAGACAACTTTAAACCCTCCATAATTGAATCATCGGGGTGTCAGAAGGAGAACAGGAAGAGCAAGAAATTGAAAACTTATTTGAAAAAATAATGAAGGAAACCTTCCCTAGTCTGGCAAAGGAAATAGACTTCCAGGAAGTCCAAGAAACTCAGAGAGTCCCAAAGAAATTGGACCCAAGGAGGAACACACCAAGACACATCATAACTACATTAACCAAGATTAAAGATAAGGAGAGAGCCCTGGCTGGTGTAGCTCAATGGATTGAGCGCAGGCTGGGAATCAAGGGTCGCCAGTTTGATCCCCAGTCAGTGCACATGCCTGGGTTGTGGGCCAGGTCCCCGGTGGGGGCCATGTGGGAGGCAACCATACATTGCTGTTTCTCTCCCTCTCTTTCTCCCTCCCTTTCCCCCTCTCCAAAAATAAATAAAATCTTTAAAAAAAAAAGATAAGGAGAGAATCTTAGAAACAGCAAGAGAAAAGGAGACAGTTACCTACAGAGGAGTGCCCATAAGACTGTCAGCTGATTTCTCAAAAGAAACCTTTCAGGCAAGAAGGGGCTGGAAAGAAGTATTCGAAGTCATGAAAGGCAAGGACCTGTATCCAAGATTACTCTACCCAGCAAAGCTAGCATTCAGACTTGCAAAGCTAACAAGCTAATCCAAGAACTATAGAGGTACCACAAAGGGAAGCCACCACCTGTGACCCAGGATTCAATCAATCACTATCCCAAACATGTCTTTACTATTTGGAGATAAACAAAGAAATAACTGTTTTAAGAATAAGAAGCTGCCCTGGCCAAGTAGTCAGTTGGTTAGAGTGTTGTCCCTATATGCCAACGTTGTGGGTTCGATCTCCAATCAGGGCACATCCAAGAAGCAACCAATGAATGCATAAATCAGTAGAACAACAAATCAATGTTTTCTTCCTCTCTCTCTCCACCCCCACCCCCGTCTCCCACCCTCCCTCCCTCTAAAATCAATTTTAAAAAAAGAATGAGAAGCCTTTCTTTAAAAAAAGCAGGACTCTCCTGTTGTATATGTTTACTAATGGTTTCAATAGGCATCCTTATCAAATTTACAAATGGCAAGAGCAAAATTGGGAGGGTCAGTTATTGCAAATTAAGATTCACAAAGAACAGGGCCAACACTAACAAGACGAACTTCCCAACTATCAATGAAACTATTGTAGTTAAAGAAAACTCAGCAGCTCAATAGAGGATGGAAGAGGACCAAATAAACACCATTGATGTGGAAAGGATCTAGAGATCCATATGGCAGTAACCTTGGTTGACAGTACAGCACATCTGTCCAAAACAAGCTAAGACCGACCTGAGACTGTAGGGCAGTGTCCAGAACAAGGGACCAGCCCCACTGTCCTTTGCATTGAATGTAACTGGCCAGGGTTTTCAACACATTTTAACTGGATGGTGAGGGTCACCAACCAGGTTAATGACAGCTCCCACATTATGTGAAGAAAGATGGTTGAAAAAGACTGTTGAAAAAAGAACACTAAATAGGGCAACATGAAAGCTGTTCTCCAACTTTTGAAGGATCGTGTACAAGAAAGAGCAGAATTCTTACACAATGTCTTGGGGGCAAAACTTGAACCAATCAAAAGAATGACCAGAAAAAGGTTTTAGACCACAATTCACCCAAAATCATTCACCTTTAGACCACAATTCACCCAAAGTTATTTGTAATAAATAAAACTACCCAAATATGGATGCTCTTCCTCAGTGGGTAAAGAGGCTTCTCTCCACCAGTAGGAGTGTTTAACGGGAGCAGGTGACCACCGTCCCTGTTGTCAGAGGGAATCCCGGCACATCAGATTTCACGATGCGAATGATTGAGACTCACACTGGACACACAGGACTTTCCCCCTTTGCTTATATTTAGAAGAATCACAAAAGCACAACGTAGAAATGTTCACAAAGATCATTTCATGTCCTCCCCCTAATTCTGAGCAAAGACACAGCAAACGTCCCCCCAAAGATCACTGTAAAATGTCCTCTTTATATGTCTCCAAAAGGCTAGTTCCCCATCTTCTTAGTAGTCCCATAGTCCTGGCTTTTCCGGAAGTTCTTCCTGATGTATAATCCAAATTTCTCTTGCTCCAGTAATTGCTCCAATTATTTCGGTAACCAATTCGCACGGATACCGAAAATGCTGTGTAATGATGATGACAGAAGAACTTCAACTAACGTAACATAATAAAGAAAAATATTTGCAAAGAAAAAATATTAAACAATACATTTTTAAATGTTTCCAGTCTCCAAATGCCAATGTCATTCAGAACAATTCTAAAAACGATTACAAGACTAGTTTACATACTTTCTCCTTTGAGTGCAAACATTGACCTTCCTGTATTAGAGCTCTGCTATTCTTTTCAGACCCAGCCTTCTATCTCTATGCAGAAAGAACAAGACTGAAATTTAATGTGTTTAGATTAACATCACTCAAAACCAGGGGGGAACTACAATTGGGCAGCAGGAATACAGGAGAGCTTTCAAAGGCTAGTGACAACATTAAGTACTTAAAAATGCCTAGTTTGCTTGAAAGGTACCCAAATACAAATTAAATAAAACATGTTGTTCTCTTATTTCCTCAGGAATTAGATAAGTTGCCTGAATACAAAGCCGCCTTGAAATACTGCTTAGCACAGAATTCCGGCTGGCCTTATTCCTAGCAACTTACACTGTGCTTAGTAAATTGATCACAGACCGTGTTGATACACTCCTGCACCAAATTAATTCGCCTATTTGTGAACCAACCAATTTCCCATTAAGACTCCTTCCCAATTAACTCAAAAGTATATACTAGATTCTTTTTAAATGCTTCCCTCACTGAAATGAAACAAAACCAAGCTCCAAATCAACCGTTTTTAAAGAAATTATTTTTTGTTACTGCTACATTTGGGTTTTAGACATGTCCATAAGCAAGACAATAACTAGTATCTACATACCTTGAATCATGTTTAGAGGTTGGCTAGCCATACCTAGCAGACAAGTTAAGAGCCCAGATGTTCCAAAGAGCTTCTTTTCATTCTCAAGACTGAACACTGGGCTGCTCCATTCTGGGCTGACGGTGACTTGTTTACTCTATGGAGCGGTACATACACACACTACCTCCCAGCTTTTAACCTTGAAGCATTTGGTTTTTGCAAACAAGTTCAGCCCAAGGGAGGCAGTAACTCACACTGCCCAAGTCAGTCACTTTGACTAGTACAGGCATTCTAGTCATTGATCCTGAGAGTCATTTTACTGCTAATGCTTTCTTAAGAAATTTGTATCTTGAGGTTGAGGCCCAGTAGAAGAAAGGGTTGATGCTTAGGTAAAGAAAGGTGTTGCCAGACATCCAAGTTAAGGATGCTCTCAGATCTTTTTCTACCCTTCTTTGTTGCTCAGCCAAATGCTGCTAGTCTATTCTTCAGAGAACCAGGAAATCACACCTGACGTGCCTAGGGCTTTACAAGCCAGACGCGTGAATGAATGTACTTCTCCCCTAAGAACACCCCTAGTGTTTCTAAATATCAACAAAAATAGCAAACTCACTATCTCAGTACAGAGACCTCACTTGAATCAGTAATGCAGGTAGTATATAAGAAAAAGAAAAGGATCTTAAGTTATTAGCTACTTATTTAACACATGATAGTGTCTAACCTTAATTTCAGTTAAAAACAATAGTGCAAATTCTTTTACAAACATGAAGAACAATAATATCCTTACAGTCACCATTTAAAGCATTGTTAACAGTTACTGAGTTTTTATAAGGGAAAACGATAATTATGTGGAGTAGACCAAAATTCTATTCCTATCCATAAGCCTTAAACCTAAAAGGCATATTCACACAGAAGTAATTTGCTGTATCAGTTCTGACTGCTTCTGAATAAACTCACATAATACAGGACATGTGCAAACAGCTACAACCGAGGAATTCTATGTTCCCTTGTACCAAAATATCTCCTGTATTAGTCTGGCATGATTCATGATACTCCTATCATCAAATTTCCTTCTTGGACATTATGAAGTTGTTAAAAGTTATGATAAATAATATTTAATGATAAATAAAAATATTTGTGAAGTGAAAAACAGGTCAGAAAGCAATAGGTTAATATCAACCATTTTTGTTATTTTTGTTATTAATCATTATTAAAAAATAAAATTTAAAATAAATTAAATGATCACCCTTAGATAAACATAAACTTATCATATCAGCCAGCAATTCCACCCCTAGGGATTTATCTAGGTATTGTGTGAACTTATACAAGGTGAGGCAAAGTAGGTTCACAGTTGTGAGTATGTGAAACACAGAGTTTATTCTCATATTATTTATTATTATATTATTTTCTATATGAACAACTGTAAATGTACTTTTGCCCCACCCTGTATTCTCTTAAACCTATGTACCAATGGTTATGGCAGGTCTATTCATAATCGCTGGAAATTGGGAACATCTCAAATATCCTTCAGTGAGTGGATAAATGGACTATAGGACCCCCCACGATGGAATACTACTCAGCAATACACAGGAACGAACTACTGAGACACGCAACAAAAGGATGAATCTCAAATGCATTATGCCGAATGGGAAAAACCAGACTCAAATGGCTACATAAAGTACAATTCCACTTATCCGACATTCTGAAAAAGGTCAAACTACAGAAAGGAGAACAGCTCGGCGGCTGTTAAAGACTGAGGGTTAGGGAGGCAGTGGCTACAAGAGGCCACGCAGGGAATTTGGGGGGCAATGGCAACGTTCTGTGTCCGGACTGTGGTGTTGGTTACAGGACTATATATACACTGGTCAGAACTCAGAAGAGTGCCCTTACAAAGGTAAATTTTAGTGTATGCACTTCATATCTTAATGAACTTGCCTTTAAAAAATACCCTTTGGAACTGAAAGTCTATTCATGTCCAGAATATGTTATGTTCTGTACAATTCTTTTTCCAAAAAGTATATGTTTCAAAAAAAAAGGTGATTTCTTTTAGGATTACATCATCGCCACCTAGTTGACTCAAAATTCTGAAGGAATATGAAACAGAATGATAATTTTTAATAGGGGTGCCTGGATTAAATAAGGTTCTGACCCATCCTAATTTAATGCCCCCGCAGACCCTGCCACGGGCACCTTTGCGGGCCACCCGACACCAACCCAGGGATTCAACACTGTGCTAGAAAGGAGACACGCGAAAGGGACAGAAGATCACGTTTTCCAGCCTCACACTTTCGGGAGCGCGGCCGCCCAAATGCAAACTCTGGAACCCACTCCAGAGAGCCAGGGCTTCGGTGTCGTTGAGCACTTTTCATTTCCCCAGTGCTTAGCTAGACCCATTTCTAGACCGATTAAGGCATGACTCAGCAGTCGCCAGGCCAATTTCTTTGCTCAATTTAGGGCTTAAAATTCTCTCCACACCTCGGTGATATTAGGGAAGTGCTTCTGAGAGGTGGAGGGGGATTTAGAATGGCTTATCCTCCTAAACGGATTTGGGGACCAGAACTTCTCTCTTGAGCTTAATGAGAACTTGTTTTTGGTTCTGTTTTGTTCTTTTTTCTTTTTTTCACTTAGAAGAGCATACAACTAAGCCTTAACTGATCCTCACCATGAGCTTAAAAGGGTATAATTATATCAGAGATATGAAAACTGGCTTTTAAAAGGTAGGAAATACTGTTCCTGAGAAGCATTCATTCTCTCCAACGGAAGAGACTGGCACACATTTTTCTCGTGTTTGAAGGAGAGAGGAAACTGGCCTAGGACAGGTAAAGGAATAATTAATGGACACTTACATTAATCTCATTCTCAGACAGTTTAAAATGTGAAATTTTCTTAAATTAAAACATGGAAATATATTTTTATACTATATAAGAAAGGGTGACTAGCACATCAATGTCCTTAAAAGAGAATGATTAGGCTAAATTATTTTAAAGTCTTAAAAGGACTGTCTACATAAAAAAAAGAGAGATTATCCTAATCTGTTCAATAAACCAGATCACCAAAGAATGACTACTTTAAAACTTGGTTAGCCTTGTTTTTATACATGCACACACAAGCACACACACTCACACACACACTCACGTTCATCTTTGTCTTCATTGCCCGTGAAATTCTGAATTAATAAAGATTTATCATAAAATAGATAACACGTGTCTGACTGTTTCTCATCAGGCATTTCTGGACACTGAACTCCCATGAGGAGCAGCACTGTTGGGTTTAAATCAGCATCCGAACATCCCACAGTAAATGCAAACAAGAAAATTCACATCCATTATTTCCATGTCCTACTCAAAGCAAACTGAGTCTTCCTAAAAACAAACAAAGCATTATCTATTTTGAAAAATACTTGGTGAGCACTGGCCTGCAAACCAAAGAGTCACAGGTTGGATTCCCAGTCAGGGCACATGCCTGGGTTGCGGGCCAGGTCCCCTGTACGGAGCTTGTGAGAGGCAACCACACATTGATGTTTCTCTCCCTCTCTCCCTCCCTTCACCTCTGTCTAAAAATAAATAAATAAAACCTTGAAAAAGAAAAATACTTGGTGAAATGAGAGGCGAAATGGTGACATGGAAACTTGCTTCAGCTGCAGGTGAAGAAAGCTGGGCCGTTCTGCTCCGCGCATCCACTCCACAAACACTGACGGAGTTTTCCCAGTCCAGCAGTCCCCGGGTATCTGCTAAATAGCTGTGCAGCCTTGGACATATTCATAATCTCTGAGACTTAGGGGGAAATGCTGAGGACCTGAGTAATTCATGGGAATTACATTTTTTTTAAAGCCAGCACAGTTTCTGGTATTTAGTGGATGTTCAAGAATATTTGTTATCTTTCTCTCTCTCTCCCTTCCTTCTGAAAAGCTTTTCTTACACGTTCACAATGAATCTTTTTGCTTAGTGTATTGAATAGCTTACCATAGAAAGAAACTTTTCGATCTCTAAGGCCATATATGTCAGATATATTTGTGTGCTATTACTTATTTTTCAACAAGCAGTGACTAGCAGCAACGGACCATAATTGACCAGCTCCCAGATATAATCATTAGACATTGTGTGCCCAGGTCGGCAGAGAATTTTCCAGGTTAGGGAGGGACCCACACCAGGCTCACGTCAGAACTGCTGCTAAGGCCTTTACACCAAGGGCGTCTTGGACAAAAGGGAGCAAGGTCGGATGAGAGCAAGATTCCTCCGCAGTTTCTAGGCAAAAGGCACAGGGCTGACAATTATTAGCTCCAGGGTTTAAACAAAAAAGACACCCATCAATTAAAAAATAAATAAGTAATTTAAGTAGGGCAATTTTAAATCAAAAGCGACTGGCCTGATACGCCAGGCTCACTTTAGACGAAGGCCCCACAGCACACGAGCAGAGGCGGCTTCTGGAGGGAAAGATACCTGAAGTCACCGACCAACAGACAAACCGCTGGTACTGCAGACACTTTACATTTTTCCCTCTGCATCCACGCAACAGAATCCACTGCGTTTACTTCACATCTCAGAGCTTTCATCAACTAGTTTCCCAGTTTCTACAGGACGAGTTGGTAAAAGCAATTCCTGAAGACAAAGTGAGAAGACAGTCTTTGACCAATGGGCGTCCACAAAGCTGACGCAGAAATTCAGACTAGAGGGAGCCCCGCAGATGCAAGGCAAAGGGATGTGCCTCATCTCCTTGCTCTAGGGCCCCCCACCTTCTCTCGCATACCACCCACTGGGTAGAACAGCCTCTGGGGCTTCCTTTGCCCTTCAGAGCCAGAGGGGAAAAGAAAAAAGAGAAAGGAAAAAAATCCAGATTCAAGAGTTCCCTGCTCTCCAGGTTCTCAAAAACAAACACCTTAAAGAGAATTTAAATGATGAAATGCTCTAATCTACAATTTAAAACTAATGATTAACGGTATGAGTTTGCATTTGTTACAAGGAAATTTGAGAATCAGCACGTTTTGTACAAAGTCACTATAATGAACCAGCAAAGGCCTTTTAAATTCCCCCAAAGATTCTTTAAACCTTAAGGGGGCCAGCTGAAATGCCCTGATCCCCCTTCTCTGGGTTTTGGCCCCCACAATGGAAAAGGGTGTCAGGTAAGTAGTTACGGGCACTCCGAGAATGAGTGGCATTTGACCCACTGTCATTTGAGGAGGCTGCTCGTCCCGGCTTAGGAGACTGCTAGAGCACAGTAAACACAGCCAGTGTCCAGATAGAGGGAGACATAGCATTTAGCTGTCCCCAGCTAATTTAAGTTCTGGTGTTGTATGGATGGGACAGGAAGTTCCCGTGCACCCGTAAGGCAGATGCAGACAGAGGTGAGTTGAGAGGCAGCAGCCCTGGCCAGAAGAAAGATGTCCCCACAGCAGGGATTACAGGGGTGACAACCTAGTCCATAGGCAGGATGATGTGATGAGACATGAAGGGGTCCAAGAAGAGTGTCAGCGCTTCTGAAAAGGGATGGAGTCAAGGTCAACTCAGAAGCACCACTGGGCCTTGACAGCTGAAAGAGACCAAACCATGAACCACACAGCTACAGACTCCATTGGTGGATCCCAGCTGGACACCCAAGGCTGGACAAGTCCATCAAAGCCAGGAGAACCCAATCCCTGCTCCCCTCCCCATACATGCAGAAACTATCCTGGGAAGGAACAGAAGAGGAAGCTAAATATCTAGAGACTGAGTATTTTATCTAAATAAGTGAGCATGCAAAATCTATTTCTATCATCGCATCAAACGACACATTCTAGAGTGGACTCACTGTGTTATCTCCTGCTGCCTGGTGGACAGGGGTCAGGAGGACCAGTCTTTATTACAAAGAAATGAAGCAAACTACATTTCTTCTGATGCCTGACTATAGCTTGAGGAGAGCTAAACTCTTCTTAACTAATATAGATAAAAATTCCATTTTAATAAATACCATTTTCAGTATAATAGTATCATTTCCACGACTAATAGCAGTTCTTTGATGCTCCAATTGATACAAAAATAAACTTACAAATAAGACTCACTATAAAATTATGGTTTATCTTTCTTTTACACCATCTAGGCCCAGAAAACTAAGAACTGTTTTCTTTATGTATTTCCAGCACCTAGGGTGATACCTGACATGCAGTTGGCACTCCAACTTACAGTGGATAAATGAAAGTAGTAATGAATGAATGAACATCAGTAACAAATAAAAACACAGCCACTTTCTACATTTCTACTGGTCAAAGTGACAAGATTAAAGATGAGGAATAAAGAAGACCGACAATCCAACTGCTGTGAGCCATTAAATAGGCAGATTTCCAGAAAAACACTCATGAGACCAAGAAAGGAGAGGAGAAAGAGGGACAAATGCCCCCGGCTGGGTCTGCCTGAGGGCGAACCAAACCCAGTAAAGAGTGAGTCAGGCTGGCGTCACCACGGGACTGCGTGTACAGAGCTGAGCGTCACTACACACCTCAGCCACAGCTGCACGACGGTGGCCCGTTAATTTACTAATATGAACTGAGCACTGGCTTAGACAGATTTTTTCAGGATTTTTTTTTACTTCATTCTGGATCCTCTGTCTCAATAAATGCTCTAGGTTCACCAACTATTCAAATAAAGAATGTACTTTACTCTAAATACATAAACAGGTCACTGGTAACAGCCGCAGTGTGCTTCTTATAGTGGAAATTCTGAGCACGGGAAGCATAGAGTATCTTTCCGTAATGAGATTTATACCCTCGATGTGACCTTTATAAGATTCAAAAAGCTTTAGAACTTACAATATTTTCCTAGTATTAGAAAATAGTCAATATTAATACTTTTAAGCCATATTCGTTTACCTGAAAGAAACATTTTCTCCAAGCCATGGAACAGTCCTTCAAATTACCTTCATCACGGAGCAGTGGTGTGACTCTGGGTAACGCTGAAAACATCCACTGGGAGAAAGTCTAAGGAAGGTACCTAAGAACCTGTGGTCGGCCAGTTAGGAGAAAAATGGTGTTTCCACAACAAAGTGAAGTGAAACAAACACAGGCCTACTTACTTTACGTTTTGCCCAAACCAGAGTAGTGTAGGTTGCAACTAACAGCTGACTCACGTAATGGGAGAAATGTTGTCACATAAGTGCTAAGGGATGAGTCATAAATTAGCACTCACTTTGTATGAGCAGAGCTGTTGGGAAAGACAACATAATCAGAGATCTCTCTTTATATTCTTCTATCTAAGCTAAATATTCCTGTCTTGCTGAAGTTGTATTTTCTCAATACTAACACATTACAAAGACAAACATTCAGTTCAAACCTCTTACTACATGAGACTAATTTGCGACAACAGTGCAGTGTTCCCTTCAGGGAGGGCCAGAATCAGGAGGGGCACATGGCTGTGCTGGGACTGCCCTGGGGCCTGACCTGGCTGATGACCACCTGGGTATCTATTTGTCAAAATTTACCACTTGTACTCTTACGATTTGTAAACATGATTGCAAGTAAGTTTATCTAAATAAAGAACATATACAGAGACATATAGATATGTGGTCCAGAAATTGCACTGATGTAGATATCACCATACTGGTGATTTAAAAAACACAAAGAACATCCTCAAAATAAACTTACACATTATCTCCTTTGCCTTTGAACTTCCCTGGGCATGCTATTCTGATGGAAGATCACTTACCATGGGACACATTTCAATGCCTCCTGAAGATGGACACATCCCATTCTAGGTTCACTTCTCTTCACACCTTCAACCTTTAAAGCAAAAATCTCAGCAGGATTCTAACCAAGAGAGTTTAAGTCCTGTCTGCCCCATCTTACTGTACCTCAACTCCCAAATCCAGATACCCACTTTGTAAGAGGATACATCCAGGGCTCCCCACTAAAGAGAGATTTGTAATGGGGTCCAGACTTGGGGTATCCAGGAAATATAAAAATATAGGATATCCTCACCCCCACAAGTCTGAACTGGGAGACAGGACACATGGAGCAGGGCCACGGAGAGTTATTTTGCATAGCAACAGCTGGCTAGCTTCATAGATATGTTGAGCAGCTGTGGCCATGCTTTGAGCCAGGGAGATGGGTGTGAATTTAACCCATGCTGAGGTGGGAGGCATCTCCCCCTGGTTATAGCAGTTGCGTGAGAGGTTGGAGATGGTTCACTCCACACCACGGGTCCATGGCTGCCCAGACGCACCATGGCAGCCCAGGAAGGCTGGAAAAATACGGGAGTGCTGGCAGGTGTAGCCGATTGTGGGAGGAGTCAGAAATGGGGTGGCAGAGGAAGATTCGGCTGGGATTTAAACACTCAGACACAGCAGCCATGCGGGTTGAAACCACAGGGTTTTGGGCCTCTCTTTACCACATGGCTTAGGAAGCAGGAGAGCAAGATGTAGCAGACATGCAGAACTCTCTCTTAGTGGTTTGGAAGAACACAGGAGAGACAGTGCAGGACTAGGGATGGGGACAATGTGAGACCTTACAGGGAAGGAAAGGGGTGAAAGCTCTCTCGCTGGTGGGCCAGGAGGTGCCACGTGGTTTTGGATTAAGAACTGGAGATCGTGGTGACACAGCTGATGGTGCTGAGTACCACAGGAGGCCTGCCAGCCAAGCACAGATTACTGGGAGGAACTGGGAACTAGCCGAACCATGGACTTCTACTTTTTCTGTGACATGGTACCCTATCTGGCCTGCCTGGGCAAAGCAGGGAAGGAAGGACTGTGTGTATTTGCAGGTGTTTTAAGGGACTCTGAGTATTTAACAGCAACATTCTGCCATTACTATAAACCTGTATAACTTTTACATAAATAGTTCCTTTCCTTTTCACCAAACTCTGGCATTGAGAGCCATTATTCCTAAGGGCAGCAGGCACGGCAAACCTAGTACAGGGGGACCCCAGGAGAAGGGGTTCATTCTATAACACCTTCTTTCTTCTTCAAGAACTACCCTCATGCATTATTTTCTTACCAAGTGACCCTGATCACTCACTATCTGGTCCCAGAGATGATACTTACTTATGTGCCAGTCACTGGTGCAGACACTTTACATGGCCAAGTCCCATTACTCCCATCACATATGAGGAAACAGGCAAAAGTTGGTTATTTAACCTCCTTGAGGTTAAAGTGTTAACACAGGAGGGCTGACTCGACCTGTGTCTCCCAGCTCATCTCTTTCACTTAGATCTAAAATCCAGGGCATGCTCAGCCTCTTCCTCTCCCTCATTTTCCCTGGTGAGGAACTAATAATTTCTCTTTAAAGACTGCCATTTCAAATTCTGCATGCACACATAGACAGAGGTGAAACAAATCATGCCAAATAAGAGAGAAAGGGATACATCAACCCCAAAGCTGTATATATTATTACTCCGTATTCCTTCAAGGTGAGAACCAAAAACATTTAATTTGTCATGAACATTTTTATGGTCATTCCTACCTCATAAAAGTCCATCTTACAAACACAACACACATTCAGACTGATCAAACCCTCCTCTCTCCTCCAAAATGCCACCATGGTTGCCTCTCTCCAAACTTCTGAGTGGTGCAGTTCACAAACAGGTTAAGGTCATATGTCGAATAGCTCTGCCAGAAACTCCCATCCGCTATGACTTGAAGTCAACATGCCAGGAAAGACACTAGTCACTAGCAGCCCAATCTCCTCCGCCTGTGCCCTCGCCCTTCTACTCCCTTCATCTGAGCCAACCCTCGCCCGTCCCGAGAGGCAGAGGTCAGGTTGTGTTAGTCACACAACTACTGCATCTGCGATTTGACACTGAGTCCTGGCTCCTCCACTCAGCACCAGGTCGGCAGCCTAGTGGGAGTGGGTAGTTGGGGGAGACTGAAAATGAATGAAAACAAAGGAGAGTTTCACAAAGCACCTAGCAATTATGAGGAAAGCAAGAAAGACCACGAGGTCCTGGGAGAATGGCTGGATGCATTTGAGAGTACATATTGGCCCTCTAGAGTGTGCCTGGGCACTGGAGTTCACCAGTCTGGCCTCTGGGAAATAGAGTTTCCCTACTGACTTAAAGAAAGTCCTTTATAGGGAGGGATGGAGCAAAAAGTACAAGGCCTCATGGACAAGGACAACAGTGTGGTGACTGTGTGGGAGGAGGGTTAGACGGGACAAAAATGGAAAAAAATTTAAATTTAAAACAGAATTTTTTCATAATAATAACTGCCTCGTCAAATGCTACATTTTCATAAAAATTCAGTTTCCACGTAGTAATTTTATTTCATTTTCTTAGGGCTGTTGCATTTCCTCCACCTGCAAGTAAAAGAGGAAGGAGATATAATTTTATTTGGGAAGCCACAAGAAAAAGTAAATAAAGAAACCCCATTCAACAAATGTTTGTTGTGTTTATATTTAAATAACTACACTCCATTGATCAACAAAGTAATGATCTTCAATCCCTAAGCAAAGTGTATATTATCATACAACTTATTTCCTTCCATTTTTCCACCACAAGAGATTGAAAAAAGGGCAGTTCATGAACTAGGTTAAGAGCCTGGAATGCAAGTCGTGGCAATAAGCCTCAGTCCTGCTAGTTTAATTAGGACCTTCCTATTGTTCTACGTATAATAGAAGCATGCTGATCATTTCAAGGGAAAAGTTCACTGAACTTTGTGCCTGTTGCAAATATTTATTTCCTATTTCTCCCCACTGGTTAACATGCAAGCAAAATGCTGTGCAGATTGGGCCCTGGCTTGCTGGGACTTTTGGACTCTGCCCCTCGGAGAAGCCTAGCACAGCTTCAGCAGCACGGTGTGCACCTGCACTGGCCCTGGAGTGCCCTGCAGGCACCAAGCCACTGACAGAGCAGAAAGAGTTCATCCCACTAAGCAGCAGAATAAGGCGAACAGGGATCATGAAGAGATTTACACTTTCACTTCAGTCGAAAAGGTGGACTACCTGCAGTATCATAGTACTATTTACCATTTTTTCCCTCACATTTTATATGAAGAATTCCTAGTCTATGTATATGAAATCTAGTTCTTCAAACAAAAATGGAATTACACTAGTACTAAACCCTAAAAATGACATTTCAAGAGAAGAAAACTAAAGACCAGTATTCCTCATGAGCACAGAAACAAAACTCAAAATATTAGCCAATTAAAACCAGCAATACATAAACAGGATAATGACATCACAACTAAGTGGGATTCATACCACAGAGCAATACTGGTTCAATATTCAAATATCAATGTAATTCACCAGAATAACAGACTACAGAAGTAAAATCATATCATCTCAATAGCTGCAGGAGAAGTATTCCGCAAAATTCAACATTCACTAATAATAAAAAGTACTCAGAGACATAAAAAGAAACTAGCGACTCATATAAAAACATAAATAAATCTTGAATCCATTTTGCTAATTGTAAGAAGCCAGACCCAAAAGCTACCTACTGTGTGACTCTATGTAGAAGACATTCTAAAAAAGGCAAAACCAAAAGAACGAAAAACAGAATAGTGGTTGCCAGAAATGGGGACGAGGAGAGGGTCTGACTGCAAGGGGCAGCTCGGAGAAACTGGAGGGTGATGGGACTGTTCTGTGCGGCTCTAAGGTGCTGGGTACAGACTACGCAGTTTCGGAAACCCACAGAACTATACAGCACAACAAATAAATTTTATTACATGTAGATTTTTAAAAAATCAAGCAGGACTAGGAGGGATGGAATATAGACTATGGCAATGAATCGAACTATATTACAAATGTATAACATAAGCATACTTAAGGGGATTTGAAAGAAAGGAGGTGATCTAAATAACTGTAAAACTCCTTTGGCTATAACACTAAAGACAAAGACAAAAAAAATCACACAAAGATGGTACGCTAGTTGGTAAGTCTCTAGTCTTATAGGGGGACAGGTTAAAAATACTATGAAACTACTTTACAAATATACTAAGTTTGAACAAATAACTAATATATGTGCTTACAAGAATCAAGTTTCTCACTGTCAGAGAAAAGAGTTATAACCAAAGGATGAATACTAGAGTAAACTTTGCGGTGCAGGATTGGAGTTGAAGGCCAGTATGAACTCACGTTTATTTTAATATATACAGACAGGCAGATACAGAAACATGGATGTATTTGCATGCATGGGTTCGTACACATACATTTCCAAGCTCTTCCCACTGAGAGGGCCTACAAGTGACAGCCCAGTGGCAATGAGCACACCGAGTACCCAGATCTTGGTTTCTAACTGCCATTCTTCAATAAAAAGGAACCAGGACTCCTTGGAGAAATGGCTGCGTCTGAGGCTGCACCAAGGAGAATATGAGATGAGCATGGAGTGCCTTATGGTGCCAAAACGTAAGCAGGTTCTCAACGAGAAAAGCAGATGGGAAGATTTCAAAAAGACAAAAGATTAATCTGGAAAAGCTCCAATTTCCAAAGCTGGGATAACTTGAGCAATAAATAACAATAATAGTATTTGATTATAACCCAAAGAATAATGTAAACATCCTTAAGTCCACACTGATCTGGACTACCTTACAGAACTCCAATTCATAAATATAGAAGAAATGATGGAAAAAGAAAGTTGTCATTGGAAAGCCACAGTTATAGCTGCTGCAGGAAGATTCACAAATAAACCCTAAAATTGGTGGGCAAAATTTCAAGGAAAAACAAGGTGTTTTTTTTGTTTTTTTTTTTTAAGATTTTATTTTTATTTATTTTTAGAGAGAAGGGAAAGGAGGGAGACAGAGAGGGAGAGAAACAGCAATGTATGGTTGCCTCTCACATGGCCCTCATGGGGACCTGGCCCGCAACCCAGGCATGTGCCCTGACTGGGAATCGAACCGGGACCGCTTGGTTCCCAGCCCGCGCTCAATCCACTGAGCTACACCAGCCACGGCGAAAAACAAGGTTTTTAATAGCCTCAGAAAAACAACATTTTGATGGCCTCGGGCAGGCCTTACGGACGCGGAACCTGTGCAGATGTACAGGGCCCCCACGCGGCAGGCCTCACACCTGTTTCCTGCTCTGCTCCTTCCATTTTGAAATTCTTGAGCTTAACATGGAGCCCCACATTTTCACTTGTTCTGGCCCCCACAAAATATGTAGTTGGTCCTGCCATCACTTCAAATTCTCTCCCATAAAATAGTAGCCACTGTGATTGTAACATATGTCCATAAATTCTGCACTTAATTCTGCTCCCTTTGAATACAAGCTCATCTTAGTAACTCACTTCTAACAAATAAAGTATGGAACAGAAAAGTATTAGCTTTACTGTGGAGAATCCTGGAAGGCATCCTAACCAAGTGATTGAAGTTAACATCACCTGTAATAAGATATTGATATTATGTACCTCCCAATAGCATGTAATGAGATGGGTACTTCCCCTCTGTGGTATCTTTCTCAAAGATCTATATGCCCCTAGTCTAATCGTGAGAAAACATCAAACAAACTTCAATTCAGGGACATTCTACAAAATACCTAACAACTACTCTTCAACACCTTCAAGGGCATGAAAAACAAGATGACTGAAAAACTTCATAGATTGTGGAGACGAAAAAGACATGACACCTAAAAGTGATGTAGTGTCCTGGGTGGGATCCTGAAACATAAAAAGGACATTAGTGGGAAAACTGATGAAATCCAAGTAAAGTCTGCAGTTCAGTTAACACTATTGCACCAATTCATTTCTTCCTTTTAACAATTGTACCATGTTTACATAAGATTTTAATATCAGGGGAAGCTTGGTGAAGTTTTTATAAGCACTCAATTCTTCTGTCTAAAAATATTTCAAAATTAAAAGTTTTAAAGAAAATAAAATGGAAACAATATTTTCTGGGATTCTATTTGACCTTCTTCATAAACAATGGACCATATGAAAACAGCATTTCTAATTGGCAAAATAACCAGGCCTTTGTGATAATTTTCTAATGTTTTTCGGAATGTTAGTTTCTAAGAGGAGAAAAATACCAGTCTGTCCAGTATAGCACAGATTAGTAAGAGGAAATAATTGATTGGAAGTTCATACTTCAATGGTTAGCAATGATTGAATGTAATAAAAATGAGTGATGTTCATAGAAAACTCAGCTTTCGTTAATGATGTGGGAGATTAAATAGTAATATAGAATAAACATGGTCACTACAGCGTGATTCGCAATAACCAAGATATGGAAACAACCTAAGCGTCAGTCATGAGTGGATGAAGAAAAAGTGGGATACACATACAGCGGAGTATCATTCAGCCCTGAGAAGGAAGGAAACCCTACCACTTGCAAAAACAAGGATGGGCCTTGAGGGCATATGTAAGTGAAACAGGTCAAACAAAGACAAATACTGTATGATCTCACTTACATGTGGAATCCAAAAATTCAAATTCATAGAAACAGAGTGGAACGGGGGGCTAGGGGGTGGGAGAAATGGGGAGATGTGGATCAAAGGGAACAAAGTTTCAGTTATAAGATGAGTAAGTTTGAAGAATCTAATGTGTAGCTTGGTGATTAGAATTAACAATATAATATACAAAAGTTGCTAAGAGAGTAGATTATAAATGTTCTCATCACAAAAAAAGAAATGGTAATTGTATGAATGATGGCTGGAGATTTTAGCTAACACTATGATGGTAATCATTTTGCAATAAACAAATGTATTAAATCAATCCACTGTACAATGTAAATTCACAGTGGTATAAGTCAATTAAACAATTTATTTACCTTTTTAAATATATTTAAATAATTATATAACATTATATGGTAATACATTATTTGAAATCTTAATTTATTGATATTATTATATCACAATAAAGCTGGAAAATAAATAAGTAGTAGAGGTCCATGATGCTCAGAAATAAATATTAGAATATTTTGATAGGTGAAGGAAGAAACCAAATCGACCCCAGAGCTGAGGGAAAGCACAGGACATAGAATCAGAACACTCTAGCGTGGTCCCTCTCTCCATGACCTGGATAAGACCCTTCCTGCTAGATGAGTGAGCACTATCCACATCAGGTGATCGGGCAAGGTGCTTGTTAGAACTTCGGAACTATCAGGATCTCAATACAGATCTATAAAGACAATGCTCACACCTATTGTCACAGATGATCCTAAGCAAAGCATGAGCCAGCATTATTGTTCTTTGAAACAAGAAAAAAACGTATTTTTTTTTAAAGAAGCAGCAGGAAGGATAGATGAAATGACACAAGGAAAAGGTGAGGGAGAATGATGTCCCTCATAAAATCAGCAAGTTGAACAAAAAAAAAGGGTGAGCAAGAGAACAGCTAAGGGAGGAAGATGATCATAGAACCACAGAATATCAGAGTTGGAAAACCCTACAAGTCATCTAGTATGAATCTCTCATTTACAAGTAGTGCAACTGAGATCAGAAAGTTTAAGAGACTTTATTAATGTTAAACAGGGCAAGGGTCTCATGGTCTGGGCAGTCCTAAATGTTAGTTCTTGCTACGGCACAGTAGTTTGTAGAAACAGCTGTAAATAGAATGAGCTGACAGGAACTCAACCAGATGAAAGTAGCCAACTGCAAAGAAGAAAAAGAAAGAAGAAAGAAGGAGGAGGAGAAGAAAGAAGAAGGAAGAAGAAGAAGAAGAAGAAGTCAACATCTAATTGACCAAACCCTGTGTGTAAGCAAAGGTTAAGCCTCCCTTGGGAAGGCAGAGTTTTGGATATTAACCCTCTGTCTCCTTTACTTGATGAAAGTAAACAAAACAACTTAGAGACCCCCCCCCAAAAAAAATATATATACACACACACACATATATATTTATATATATTACATTTATACATGTATATTTATATATTATATATTTATATATATATATATATTTTTTTTAACCATTAATTAACCAACCCAGGCAATGGAAGTTGCAATAGAAACTCCTAGCTAGTCACAACCCATCAGGCAGAATTTTCATTTGCAGGAGATTAGGGCAGCTAATCCCACAAATACAACAGGCTCTTCGTAATTACAGAGTACAGAAGGTAGATTTGGAGTCTCTCAATTTTTCTCCCAAGTGTATTATTCTAGGATTTTAATTTACTCCCAGACAGTACAAGATTACTCATCAACTTCTATCTTCCAGAAACACACATACCTGTCCATACTAGATAGTACAAAAATACCTCATATATGCCTTTAATACAAGGTTTGTTTTGTTTGCAATTTTTTTTAATTAGAAAAGAATTAACAAAATTTCTTTGGTTAATGGAAAGTCACTACCAGGAGATATAATAAACATTTACATACATTTTTTAAAAACTTTATGAATCAAATGAGCAGAAAGTGATGAGCTTGTCTCTGCATACTGCTCAGGAATGGTTAAATTAAACTGAGCCCTGACCAGTGTAGCTCAGTTGGTTGGGCATTGTCCCACAAAGCGAAAAGTCACTAGTTCTACTCATGGCCTGGGAGCATGCCTGGGTTGTGGATTCAGTCCCCAGCTGGGGCTCAGATGCGAAGCAACTAATTGATATTTCTCTCTCATATCAATGTTTCTCTCCCTCTCTTTCTCCCTCCCTTCTTCTCTCTCTAAAAATAGGTCATTAATTAATTAAATTGAACATATGGCTCTATTCAAGACATATATGGTAGTAACTTATATCTACATTATTTGGGCATTATGCAATTTCTGCCCAGATTCAGTACTAAAAGATAATCTGTCATTCTGCTGTTTGGAACTCCAAAGCCAGCCCACTCTGCCAAGCCCTTTTCCTTATTCCTGGACTGAGATAGGAATGTCTCCATCAGATGAGAGTCAGAACTAATATTCCTACCCAAGGTGCACTAAGCATAACCACCCTCTTATTATCAACTACTGCTTCCTTACACACTTTACATATATACACTATCACCCTTACTTTAAAGATATGTCACTGTCTAGCCATTCAACCTTCTGAATTTGCCTCTCTGCTCTTATCATAGGCAACTACAAGACGAGATCAGCCAAGAAGGGCCAGCAGCTAGACAGACACTAAGTATAAGGTCCAGCCCTGGCCAGGTGCCCGTGTAGGGTAGGGCATGTGGTGCTGCTCCACTGGGGGTGAGGTAGGCAGCCACACATTCCATGGGGGGTGGAGGGAAGAAGACCTGGAGTCAGTGCAGGCATCAGACTCAGGTAAAACAGAAAGCAGCAGGCTTCAGGTGACCGGGTCAGGGTCCTAAGTCCAGCACTCCTAGCTCTGCAGAGACCAAGCATTGCAGGGTCACAGCTGCCAATCTGTAAACCCCCTACTAACAGTCCTTTCATCGGCAGATACACCTATTTGCTGAACGTAAAGCAGGAGCAGGGGGAGCAGAGAAAAGAGAGGGAGAAGATGAGAAGAATACACCTATGGAGAAAGTTGTCTGGGAAGCTGTTTGCCCCCTAGGCCACCTTGACTTCCTGTAAGTAGCCACATCATGTCTTATCTGGGGCCTTTATGCAAATGTCTCCTTCTCTGAGTGAAAGTCACACACTGGAAATTTTTCTCCAACCCTCTTAGTTGACCTAGAGTTTCCTTACAAGTCATGATTTATAAACATAAGACTACATGTCATTTTCCTTTACGTATCATTCATTCAGTGTTTATTGAGCACAGTACCTGAGACTGAGCAGTGAAAAGCAGGGGCAGTCTCTGTTCTCACAGCTCACATTCTAGTGAGAAAATAGACCAACTGTGATAATGAACTTCGATAGAATCTTTTCTAAATGTTGTATGTTTGCCCATGCTACATTTAACTTTGAGACAGAGAAATTAAAATGGGTGTCAATGCTGTTTTGTTGGTTGGTTTATTTTTAATGGTCTTTCTTTGAATAGGCTACCTCAAAGACTAAGGACAACAAGACTTCATCTGCTTCCTCTCCAGGCTATTTCTGTCAATCTGACCAAGGAACCCTTTTGAAGAGAGCCCTCGTTGCCTCAGTTCTACTCAGAGCTTTGATGACTGCTGGACCTTCTTTCTGCCTAAGCATTCTGGAATTAATAGGGTTTTTTTCCTACCTAAGTTGACCACACAAAAAGCAGCCATCATGGGAACACCACCCAACATTCCTGAACGCTGGATCTAAGCAGGCTGTGGACAGGCAGGGACTGGCATGCACTCACATGCTTCGGTAACTAGTAATAAACCACTTTATTCGCTGCCAATGTCATTCCTATTATCAGACGTCACCCTCTGAGGTGACAACATGGTCTATAAAAATATAGTCTTCAAAGAACTAGAAGCGTCCAGGAAATCACAATCCCTGGAAACACTGGCCAGAAACTGAACTTCCCCCAGCCCACAGCAGGCACACTAAAACTAGGTTTCCTTCCCTGGGCTGCCCTGCACCCCTCTTCCTTTCTCTTCCTCCTCCCTTCTCCCCACTCCCCCAACCGATCACACGATTTGAAGAGACAGGTTAATCTAGCTAGGACAGTGGCCACTAGGTGGTTCTCATCTGTAGAAAAACTGGGAAGGGGGATGCTGATTACAGTGTTTATGACTATCGGTCCAATCAATAAACATTTCCTGAGTGCTTATTCTGTGCCAGGTGCTGCGTGGTACTCACCTCAAAGGTTACAGAGTCAACCAGAGCCTGGAAGGAGAGAGATATCAGGCAGGAAGTGTGAAGTTGGTCAACAGAGAAGTTGGGAGCACTGGTTGAGTAAAGAAGGCTGATAACCAAGTCAGAACAGAGCGGGGAATGGTGCATCTTTCAAGTTGTTGTTGTTTTTTAATAAGCCTGACTCAATGGTTGCTTGCCTTGGTTGCTTCTGTCCCCGTGTGTCACTGGCTTTCAATAGATAGGAGATCCTTCGCTTCTATTTTACATACTTTATGAAGACAAAGCAATTCATAGGATTAAAGGTCACTAAGAAAAGAGGTCAAAAGTCATAAGTAGAAGCATCTCCGTTATAAAATGTCTAAGTACCCAATTCACAAAACAGTAAATCCTTCAACACACCCACAAAAATGTTTTACCTATTCTACTCAAATTGTGCCCATGAACCTCCTACGCCCCGCGTCCTGCCTCTGCCTCTATCGAATACAGTGGCACCTCGGTTCTCAACCTTAATTCATTCCAGAAAACTGTTCAAGAAGCAATTTGTTTGAAAACCAAATCTGCTTTGTCACCTGAGACACGTGACTGGTCACACAGGTATCAGCATGAAAGGGTTGTGGGCAGAGAATTGAGACCCAAAGCTTTGTTATACTACAGAGACATTTTTTCCATGAACAACTTGGTCGAGAACCAAATTGTTTGAAAACCAAGACATTCGAGAACTGAGGTTTGACTGCATTAACAAACAGTAGGGCAGACACCTTAAGAAACCACAATACATCAGGATGAGACCCAGTGAACCACAGTCTGCTGACGCGCTGCTGGAGGGACTTAGCTACTCTGGGACTTCTTCTGCCAGACGTAGTGACACTGCAGTGGTCACAGACCCTGCTGGCAAGTCACAAACCCCAATCCGAGTGACTGAACAGCTTTGTGGTGGGGTGAAACATGGACTTCCTGAGGACGCTGATGAGCCGTCTTCACGTGGGGTATCATGTCCTTACAGCACACTTACTGAGTATGCCAGACAGGAACGAAGAAAAACTCGAAGGAAAAAGGAAGTCAAAGTACCTCACGCAATCAGTCTTCTGTCTAATTCAGGCCAAAAGTCCTAGCAAGGAAAGGTGATCAAATGGCCAGGACAAAAGGCTATACCCTACTTAAAGGAAAACAGAGGGCCTCAGGGGAAAATGAAAAAGTCAAACCCACTTGCACCACTGGAATTAAGGAAGGCTGATTACCCAACGCCAGTCCTGGAAGAAGTTAAGGTCGATGTACATCGATCCTCCCTCCTGTCAGACCTCAGAGCCATCCTTACACTGTCATAAATCATTGCTTAAAAATAACCTAGAATTTCTGTTTTTCTAACTACCAGAAGCTCTTGAGATCCTACAGCTTTAGTAACCTGTGTGGTTACTGACTCTAAAGATTTGAAATTTGTTGTTATGTTTCCATATTACATTTCTGTTTACCTCCATAGTTTCTAAGTTATTTTCACATCCAATTTTTTTCCTCTTTCTTTTATCCTCACCCAAGGGCATGCTTACTGTTTTTAGAGAGAGGGGAAGGGAGGCGGAGAGAGAGGGAGAGAAACACTGATGTGAGAGATAATGATCGGTGCCTCTAGCACACACTGCGGACCAAACCAGCAACCCACACAAGTGTCCTGACTGGGAATCGAACCGGTGGCCTTTCAGTTTATGCTCCAAGCAACTGAGCCACACCAACCAGGGCTTTCCTTTTTTCTTAAATATATTTTATTGATTATGCTATTACAGTTGTCCCAATTCCCCCCCCCCTTTGCCTCTATAAATATACAGGTAATATTTATAATACACACACACTTCTGCAAACAGATAGGTAGCAATTTTAAAAGAATTTCAAATCTTTGAATTAAAGAGAGAAAAGAGGTAAGATCCATAACCTTACCTCCACCAGTCCCTTGAAGGTAAACAGGTGAGCAAGACAGACATTCACTTAATTAGTGACTACCGTGGACATCTGCCCTCTCCCCGTCCCTGGAGCTGACCAGCCCCAGGCCTGAGAACACCCTGAATGCCATCCCTCTCCCTCAACAAGTTCTGTTCCCACAGGAAACTCCCAAGAGGAACTAGACTCTTTCCTACTTATTCATACTTCCTGATGGCTTGCCTTCTAGGAATCAAAGTAAAGAATCAATAGAGTGAGGATCAGAGAACTCCAAACCCAAAAAAATCTCTACATTTGAATTTGCAAGGCACTGTAGGAATTATTGTTGCCTTAGGCACCATTCGGGCCATCTGACTACGGTAAAACATGTAGCTGCATAAACTGACTGGGTGAACGTCCCTTGTTGTATTGTCCATGCAACAACCAACTTTAAAATGGAGATAACCTCCACTCTCTAAACTCACTCTCCAAAGTCTGGCTTTCCAACTGGATTCGCGCAGTGTTTTAGACAAATCTATTACTATCTGAACTCTCACTTTTCCTACCTAAATAGATGTAGATCGAGTATTTTTCACTATCTGAACTCACCATATAAGCTGTTGCTATCTCAACTCAGCATCCTAGTACATTCAGAAAGTGAGGAATGTCTACAATTTCAGAGTGAGGCATAAACTAACTGTAATCTCACCCCGAAGCAGAGTGCAGATGGGTTCCAATCTGAAAGGTCTGAAAAACCCTAGTCACTCGTCCATACCACAGGAACGGCGACATAAACAGTTCAGGTAGCATTATCAAACCCTATACCAGGTTACTTCACACCCTCAGGATGACTATTATCAAAAACAGAAAATAAAAATGTTGGTGAGGATGGAGAGAAACTGAACTCTGCTTGTAGCAATCTAAAATGGTGCAGCCATAGTGGAAAAGTCAAAGTTTCTCAAAAAGTTAAACACCGAATTATTATATGATCCGGCGATTCCACTTCTAGATGCACCCAAAAGAACTGCAAGTGAGACTCCAATACCTGTCCACCAACATCCATTGCAGCACAATTCACAATACCAACCGGTGAAAACCACCCGAATGTCGTTAACAAATGAATGGATAAACAAAAGGTAGTGCACATATACAACAGAATCTCATTCAGCTTTAAAAAGGAATAAAATTCTGCCACATGCATGACATTGGGGAATCTAGAAAAGATTATACTAAGTGAAATAAGACAGACACAAAAAGACAAATATTTTATGGTCCACTTCTATGATGTACCTAGAATATTCCGATTCATGAAAACAACATAGGAAGGTGGTTGCCAGGGATGGGGGAGCAGAGGGAATGGGGAGTTTCCGAGAAGTGAGTACAGAGTTTCGGCCGGGGAAGTTCTGGAGATCCATGCGGTGATGGCTACATAATGTAAATGTGCTATGTCACTGTATACTCACCAATGGCTACAGTGTTAAAATCTGTTATACATATTTTACTGGAATAAAGAAAGGGAAAAAATCCATGCCAGAGACCATAACTAGATATCACTACACACCTATTGGAATGGCAAAAACTTAAAAATACGGACACTGTGAAATGTTGACAAGGATGCAAAGAATTTAGATCTTTCACAAATTGTTGGTGTGAACGCAATATGGTACAGTCACTCTGGAAATTAGTTTGGCAGCTTCTTTAAAAACTAAACATATACTTTCCATATAACCCAACAATTGCATTCCTGGACATTTATCTCATAAAAATGAAAACCATGCCCACACAAACACCTACCCACAATGGTTAATAGCAGCTGTATGTATAACAGCCAGCACCTGGAAGCAACCAATGGGTGAATGGCTAACCTGTGGTCCCACACCACGGGCCACTGCTTGTCCACAAGAATGGATCAGCTACTAACGCGCACAATGTGCATAAATCCTCAGGACATCAGGCTGAGCGAAAAAAGCCAACCTCAAAAGATCACGATCTGTATGAATCCATTTACATAACTTTTTGACGTGAAAAAATTATAGAGATGGAGAAGAGACTAGTGATTGGCAGAGGTTAGGGATAGGGGCGGGAGGAGGAAGTTGAGTATATGAATAGACCCTCAGTTATCTACTCATCGGTGGAAGCTGAAAGTTCTTTCAATTCTCTGCCATCAAAAATGCTTCAAAAATTATTGTGTACCCATTCTGTAATCATAGACTGCACACAGTTTAATGGCTGAGTGTCCTTCCCAGTTGTCCCGCTTCCACTGAAAGCACAATGGCAGCCCCCCACAGAAACTCCACCGACAACTGGCCACCCCCCCGACTGATACCCCCAAAATGTGGCCTGCTTCCTCCCCAGTTTCACCAGGGGTTGGGGGGGCATACTGCTGAATTCAGTCAGTGGTTTTGACACAGGATTAATCTATTCTCGTGTCAAATCCTCTACCACCCCTGCATAAATACTCCTTTTTTAAGTTCAAGAACACACAAAGATGTACAGGGTGCTCCCAATTCAAACAAATCCAGTACATAAAAATCTGAATGCAACATTTTAGTATGGTTATCAAAAGTGCCCACCATTGGGTTCTATTAAAGAGAGCACTCCCCTACTGAAATGCCACTTTATTCATATGTAACTTTTCCAAAACATCTTTATTACTTATAAAGAATATAGTAAAGGTGTAAAGAACCAGAAAGGTCACAATTCAAAATAAAAGCAGACAACTGCGTTATTATGAAAGCTAATCTTAGACAAAAAAAAAAAAAAGTCATTCGGCTTGTATTTGACTCATTAATCCTGGGGATACCTTTATATTCTGATTCATGCAAAATGTTTTCGGTTCTTACCAAAATCTGCAGTGCCCCATTTACACAGCATTTTATGAGTTTAAATGGCAAAATGTGTGATTCCTGTTTGACCTACAAATATTCTTAATCTAATTTATGGGTGGCCAAAGACATTTAAATGGATTAATGCTTTAATAATGCAACTTTATTAAGTAATCTGCTGAAAATAAATACTTCTATAATCATTTTAGTTTTTTCCTGTGGATTTGTTATCTGTTCTCAAAGGAATACAAGAAGCTATGTTTCCTCTTTCTAGAAAGCCACTTTCAATAACTAAGGCCATATCCTAAACAGTAAACAATTATGTCAATATTTAAATACATTACTCAGTGCCAGTGACCTAGATTTTCAAATTCCCTGCCATGCTCGCCAATTCCCACATCCCAGATCACCCACAGAAGCCGGCCCTCATCTATATGCTGCACCACATACTGGGGATTTCAAATTCCAAGTTGGCACTAAAGTCTTTGGGAATTTCACAGAAGATTAACTTAGTCTCCAACATGGTCTGTCTACATCAGCAACCATTTCCAAATTGCTTTGAGTTTCCCCTCCAAATCTCTCCAGTGGATCCACTTCCCTCACTGTTGGTGGCACTGGAATGGCTGAGGACATTTTCAGGATCTGGCTAAGAGAAAGCTGAATTGGGAATATTTTTTATGTTTATGGAATTCGTCAGCTTTTTAAAATTTTGTAGTTTCTCGTTATACTCACTTTTGATCTAATTTTGCATTTACAGTTTTATGTTCCTTTCCTGAAAGGGAATCCTCCAAATTGCCTAAGCTTCAGGCCCCACAGAATCTCCATCTGTCCCTGCCTGTACATCTCACTTAGCACTTGGCACATAAAATCCGTCATGCGAATGGATGCACGCACGGCTGCACTCGTGGCACGTCACCTAACATCACTTAGTTCACCTCCTGTGCAAAACAGAGAAGTGTGAGTGTAGCGAAATAGCCACCGTCTAAGAACATTTGCAGAGCACAACAAGATGCTCTAAACGGGTAAGGTAACCGTTCAGTGACGTTTCTCCCAAAGACATGGAGCAGGGCAGCTGTGAGTGCTGGGAGACACCAGTAAATAATGCCAAAGAAGAGGGTAAAAAAAATTCACGTAACGCGGTCCACGGATCATCTTTCCCGAGTTGGGGACCCTTCAAGTATTGTCTGTGAGAGAAGGTAAGCTTTTCATTCCCCACTATTTTATCAGAACCTCCTCATTGTTAAATTCTAATTTTCAGCTAGGAATTGTCTACCTCACAAAAACTTCCTCAATTTTTATTGTATAGTTTTGATATATTCTATATAGTGCCTTCAAAATTTAGTTAAGATTCAAACTCAGGAACTTGTTCCCCCAAAACCTCCCAATGTCCTGACCTTCACGATGATAGTTGCCTCCTGCTTGACCTTCCCCCTGACACTGCGTCCCCTAGAGCACAAAAAACAGGACTGTCCTCACCCCAAAATAGGGATGGTCACATACCTGCTGGGAAAACGTATACAACAGTAAAGAAATGAGCAAACAAAAAAACTAAAGTGTGCTCCAGGTTGAACCTAAAACACTGTTTATTGAATGGAACTAAATTAGTAGCATGTAGTATTCATTGATCATGGTACTGAACTGGTATTGGAAAACTGACAAACAAAAAAAATTAAATCTCTGCTGTCCTGGTGTTCATAAGATTAAGAGAGGAGACATTAAACAAAATACCCTCAAAAACCTAAAACGTGGAGTGTCTAGAGGACTTCGAGAAGGAAGAAGTATGACATCATGGAGGACTGACCAGAGGAGGGTACGGCTGAGCTTACGGTGCAAGCAGTTCATACAGCATCACAGGTGTGCCCAAGCGCCGTCACTAATTATCATCAACCATCTTGTCAATTGGTCCCTTCCCCACAATGACCACCGCCACTATCTGGAATGCTCCCATAAAAGGTCAGAGAGCAAGCCTGCCTCCTCATCAACGATTCTGCAGAAATTCAATCGGCAAACATTTACTGCAGTCTACAAGGCACTGACCCCTACACTAGGTACTTTGAAATCACAAAGGGGAACAGTCTGTGTCCATGGGACAGATGGGGTATAATTGAGAACAGCATGGATTGAGAATCAGATCTGGGGTTCTAATCCAAGTCCCACCATAATTCAACTGGATGGGCAAAGCCTGCTAGTTCTGTGCCAGTCACAGTTCCTGGCCCAAACAGACAAGCGCTGATGGAGGAATACAACCCCCACTCATTGAACCTCCATTTATTATCTATAAATGGAGGGTAATTCCTACCTCACAGGGTTTTTGTAAAAAATTAAATGAGTACTCATTAATGAGTATACTGTACAGTGTTTACCATACACCAAATTTACTAGAAATGTATGGATTTTAAGCTGTTTCATTGGACCCAAGTGCTTACTTTGCTCCAAATGATTTGCCCTACTAAAATGTAAGTGAGAGTATTATTAAATGGCATTTTAACTTTTAAATCATAATTTATTTTTCTAAAGGAGGAAGCTGTTACTGTCTTTGAATTAGCCTTAGCTTTGGAAAGCTCAGCCCTCCAGGCTACAGGCTCTCCCCAAGGCACCATGGGGTGGCATTGCATCCTAATCACTGCTAAAGTGCCCAAGAGGTAGCAAGCAGCTTCCAAAATGAAGAATATACCAAATGTACAGCCTTCCAGCATCCTGACCAGTATCCCATTCCTGCCTTAGCCATCGTCCCAGCTACGCAACTGAAGCCACTTGGGCAAAGTCCTGCAAATAAGAGAAGAAAGGTCGCCGAGGTAGAGAGAGGACGTGGCTGCAAGGCAACAGATGAATCCAGGAGGCCGAGCAGTTTTTTGGGGGTGGGATAAAGTGTTCCCAAGTCTGAGGATATGGCAACCGTGAGGAGGCTAAAGGCAGCAATCCAAAGAAAAATTAGGATGCTAGCAGAGGAGAGAAGACAGCCATGGCCAGCAGCGCATCTTGATGACTGATCAGCTACAGAGAATACAGGAACAGAGTCACTAGAAAAACACATATTTAAAGCTGGGTTGCCTGGGAGAATGGCGGTATGGCAACAGGCATCAGGGAGTTGGAAAGAGGGTTGCTTTAGAAGAGAACGTGGAAAAAATTGTTTTAATTTAACAGTCTGGACTTGAAGCGAAGGCCTGGTAGGAAGGGCAAACAGCTGGAAATAGACAATGTGGTGTGGGCACAGGTCAGGGGCACAGCCTCCGAGGAGGAGCGTGGTTGAACCAAGAGAGAGGAGCTCATGTAGAAAGAGAGGAGAAAGGAGTGGGACTTGGGGAACACTCATGGAAGTGGAGAAGAAAGCTCAAGAGACAAAGAAGGACAGAACTCAAAGGAGACCCAGCAGCGTTGGGGGACACCGAGAGTGCAGTTCTCAACTGTAACTCAGGTCAGACAGCTCCCCACCCAGCCTCCCTACCGACTTCTCATTCCGTTACCTTGGCCACCAAAGCTTCCCGCAATCTAGCCTCGCCCACCTCTCTGGCCTGTCTGCTTTCTCACATTGCACTGGCCACACTGGCCTCCTGCTGTCCCTCAAATACATCAAGTCCATTCCTACTTTGGGGCCTTTGTTTCCGACCCTTCTTCTAGGAGGATCTCCAGGGATCCTGGCTCCCACCCTGTCCACTCACTCTCCCCCACACCATTCTCTACCACGTCACACTGTTGCGTCATCCTGACTCATGCCACTCTCCAACGTCCCTATGTTGTCATTTGTGAACCTCCTTACGATCCATCTCTCCACTCCCGACTGGGTTCTGGGAGAACGGGGTCCTGGGACCTTGTCTGTTCCCATCTCTGCCTTGTCCTTGTGGCTGGAATAGTACACTGCACTAAAGGACTTAAGACAAAGACACCTTAGGTTAAGCAAGAGCAAAATTACTGACCTTCATGAAGTCAGTTTTGATAAAAAATAACAAGGTTAAAGCCAGACTGTATGAAATTATGGAGAAGAAAAGGAGGCAGGAATTAAAAACAAATTATTTAACACATACACACACACACAGCCTTAGGGATAAGTGCAAGAAACTGTTGGTAATATATCACTATATACATCACACCTTCTGTAAGAGCTTCCTTTCCAGAATGTGTAAATAAAAAATTTTCACTGGATCACATCTTATTTCTACAGTTCTCCCAGAGAAAAATCTGGTCTATACCCATCATCCCTAAAATTCTTGCTTAAGATGGTAATAATTTTTAAAAATCAAAGAACAAATGCCAGTTACTTCAAGTTCTGTGTTAAAAAATACAAGACTACATGTTACCCAAAATTGTGGGGGCTGTTGCTGAAATCCGGGGAGTGAGACAGTAAGATTTAAGAACACTTGGTGCTTATTTACTCACAGGCCCAGCCACAAAGGAATTCCTTCCGAGGTGGGTGTTGGGGCTACTCTGCCTGCCGTTTCCTGCAGTTGGACATTTTACCTTCAGGCCTTTTGTCAGAAGTCCATTGGCTCACTGGGGCTTGGAAAGGGGACAGCATAAAGTGCCATTGTGTGAGAGGAAAAGGTGCTGTGTCTTTAAGAATCTGGACAGGGATGAAGTGAGTGGAGGATTTATATAACACATCTCTCCAGTCAGAGGCTTCGCTACAGTCTGAAAAGTGGTTTTTCCCCACTGTCCTGCCAGGACCATCAGGCAATCTCTTGCCACAGCTAGGGAGCTCAAGACTTCATAGAACTGACATCTTGCGGCTACTTTCTGGTTAGAATATGCTATTTGGGAATCTGTTAGTCCCCCTCATCAGAAAAACAAAGAAAAGGCAAAACGGTAAAAGCACAACCAGGCAGACAAGGTAGAAAAAGGTCAAGTTCAATTATTAGAAAGCAAGAGCCACCAAAGAGAGTGACTTCGGCCAGCCCAGCTCAAACCAGGGAAGCCACCCAGCAGGTGGCAATTTGTTGCGATTCACATGCCGCTGTTTTTAAGTCAAGACACAGGTAATGTTCACATATAATTTGCTAAAATAAATCCGCACAAAGTAAACTTGTGATTAAGAAGTTGATTTCAGGCAAAAGCCCCTTCTGATTCCATTCTCACAACCAGAATTATCCACAACGACATGTGGAGGGGAGGCGGATACAAATAACAGAAACCTCCACCCACACCTCTGACACCTGAGCCAATGAAATTTCTATTAAGTCGAGCTGGAGCACTTGATGGGGCAAAGGACCACTAAAGTGTTGGGCCCAGATTTTCATGAGCAAATGAGCTGGAGCGGCTCATAGCTTGCCTCGACTTGGTGACAGGCAACATCCTCCAGCAGGGCAAACACTGAGACAGATGAGCGACCGCAGGTCCAGGTCAGCACCATTTCTCACGTTGTAAAGCTTTCAGGAGAATGCAGGGCAGGAGAGGACTACAAGGCACCTCTGAGTACCGGCCAATGGGGAAAGTCATTGTCATTAACCAGTGAGGGTGGGAAAACCCCAAGCTTATTATGGGATCTACTTTATGGGTAAGAAAAAAAAAATTATGGCTTCTAACACTGCATTTAAAAATCCCGAGTGTCACATTAGCTGAGTTAATTTGGTCACATAAATCACTGTTTCCAGAAACCTTAATTTCCTCATCTGCAAAGCAAATGCAAAAGTCTCGAAGATGTTATCACACACTAACACTCTGAGTTGACGGTCACCACGAGGGGCCAGGCACGGGCGGGTGGCCCTCTGGGAGGCACAGCCACAGGCAGAGAAGGGGCAGCATCTGGAGGACAGGATTTCCTTCAACAGGAACCAGAAGCCAGAGGGATTTGCAGGAGGCAGGAAGGAGGCGTCTGCCAGGTGAGCGCAGAACAAAGCCACCAAGTCATTTACCCCCGCAATAGGAAGCTGCCTTCCTGGGCTCAGAAACAAGCCCTGAAACCTGTCCTCAGGTCCTCCCACCAGAAGGCCCGGACCAAGGGGAGTGCACTTGGCCTGGGATTCCAGAAAACTACACCAAACCCCAGAAATAGAAGAGGTTGAAAGGGGGAGGTTTAGCTCAGCTACTTGAAGTGCTAATCAGATTGCTAAACAGCAGACTGAGCTTTCAATTCATATATACAATGAGCCCAACAGCAACCAATATTTTTGGGAGCAAACAACAGGACATTGTGACTCAGAATAAAAGAATAATATAAACAGAAAATGCTAAGAGAATAGGGAAGCAGCTTGGATCCAGCTGGCAACAAGCTCCCGAAGTGAAAACTCCGCTGCCCTAACAGTTACACAATTTGTAATCTCCAGAGAAAGAAACACAGATCCTCTTCTCAGTCATTGCTACGTTTAACACTCCTGAAGGGTGGAAGAGAATGAGAGGCCACACACAAACGTTCACAGACATGCCCTCTGTAGATGTTATAAAAATCTCCATAGATTAAAAGGTTGTGTTAACCAGAATTTGGGAAACAGCAGAAATGAAGCACCATACGGCCAGGGGGTGGGGAGGTGGAGATTAAATCAAGCAAGATATTTTTTTTGGAACTATTATCAATAACACAAAATTTAAGAAGCCACCTTTGTTTGCACAATGAAAATGAGAACATAGCCCCCAATTTCATAATTACCAGTTATTAAAGCGAAAGCACTAGATATTAAGTATTTCTCATAGTCACTAAATAAAATGTGAGCCTTTACATCTCATTTGCAAAGCAGTCCATGAAAATTTGAAATGGTACACGCTTCATCTAGCAATTCCACCCCGGGAATCTATTCCATCAAGACAAAAGTATCAATATATAAGAACACATGGACAAGGGTGTCTAGTGTCCACACTCATTCATTTAAAAGAATGAACTTGAGCTACACCTGATGACTTGGAGAAGTTTCTGCAAAGTGCTGCTGAGCTGGAAAAGATTG